>CM053789.1:796049207-796351707 GCA_028749045.1 Cupressus sempervirens
GGGAGACTAGTTTCCCTCCATTTTTTTCCCTTTAGATACTTTTCCATCTTCTTAGATGAATCATTGTCTTTGCTTTCATCAGGTTTACTTATGGTAAAGTGGGTATCTCTAAAATCACCACCATAATATTATACATCCTCTTAACTTTCTAACCATATATTTTTTTCTATTTTTGAACAATGTTATCATTGTAAAATTTAATTATTTTTACCAATATCTTGATAGAACACATAGACATATGCCTACCTTTCTTTTAATAATTTTTGATATAATTAACAAAATTATAAAATAACCAAATACTATTGTTCTACACTTGATTCTATATACTTCAAAAAAAATCATTTTTGATTATTTTGATGGAAGTTATGCTCAACACACGAACATGTACCAAAATTTCAAGATATGGTCAATTCAATAATTCATAAAAAAAAAAATTGCTCATCAAAAAAATATAAAAAACCATACAACTTCTAGATATCACTCTTAACTATCATCCTACCAAAGGGATTTGAAAAATACCAAATATAACTATGTCTTTTGTGTTGCACATGAAAAAAAATATGTTATGTTTTCTGAAAAAATTAAGAAATATTTTTTGTATGCATAGGGTTTGACCTACCTAATCTTATCTATTTTGCAAAAACTCTAGTAGTTTAGAAAGTAGATTTATAGTACTACAATTTATATGTTTTATACATTTTGTCATTTCGATTGGATGACCCTCAAAAGTCTCATCCAAGTTTAGGTTTACTTGATTTCAAAAAAAATGTGTCCACTTATACCCCTTTTGTACACTATCTTGGTGCACTTACCCAACTTAGGGTTAGTATTTTTTGAGATGAATATATAGCCTCTTGCAACAGTATTGAGTTATAAGGGACATTGAAGATTGTAATAGGTTGAAGTTACTAGATAATAATATTAGACTTTATTTTAGGTGGTTGTAGCCCAAAAATTAGGTGAACTACATTAAATATTTGTGTGTTTTATTCCTTTGTGATGATATTGGTTATACTTGCATGTAACTATTATTTTTTGTCTATCTATTCCTAGCAAGTGGTATCAGAGGGATGTTGTTTTAGTTATCCTCTATAGGAAGGTCTTACAATTTAGTGGGAGTCTCATGGTTGAGTGGGAGAAATGAAAAATGAGGATAAGATAAAGTTTGAGAAGTTTAATTGGAAGAAATTTCAATTATGGAAAATTCCAATGGAGGATCATCTTTATCAGAATGGTTTATGGCAATCGTTGGGAGGAAAATCTAAGAAGCATGCAAATATGGCATATGAGGAGTGAGATGTTTTGGATAGAAAGGAACTTGGAAGTATTTGTTTATGCCAAGCACAGTCGGTGGCATTTAATAAAGCTTATTTTTGTAGGTGAACAGAAGCTGTTATGTATAAATTTAACTAACTCTCGTACTTTATTGAATAAGTTTAATTAATTATATTCAAATCATTAATTTAAAAAAATGAATATTTCAATATTTTTATTTTAATATTTTAAATAAAAGTATTTAAATAAATCATGTTTGTTATAACAATAAATTTATTATTAAAAAACTATTTGAATTAGATATATTATAATAATATATATTAATTTAATTATTAATATTAATATTATTTTAATTTAAAAATGATATTAATATTTTATAAATAATAATTATTATGAAAAATAAATAAATAAAATTATTGAAAATTTATCTATAATAAATTATTCAATAAATATCATATATCTTTAAAACAAGTTCATTTTAATGTTTTGATTTAGGATTTTATAGCTTTTTACATAAATATTAAATAGAAAAAAAAGTACACTAGAATTGATCTCAAAATTTACTATACAAATGATAACTTCAAATTATCTACCTTATTAGAAAAATCTAAAATTTCTAACCCACAATAAATATCTCATTTTAAATTTTAATTAAAAAAAAAGAAATAATCATAAGAATTTAACATTTAATAATAATAATAAACACTTATTACCATACTAAATATTAAAAATAACAATACTCATAACCCAAAACTTTAAATAAAATCGATACTAGTGTGTGTGTGTGTGTGTGTGTGTGTGTGTGTGCGCGCGCGCGCGCGCATGTGTGTGTGTGTGCGCGCGCGCGTGTGCGCGCATGTGTGTGTGTGAAAATTGATGATATAAGGTGACAGTATTTGAAACCAATAGCATGAAAAAAGGGGACCATGCATGTATTGGATGAAAGGGCACAAGCTACCGTAGCTAGTGTCATTAAGCTTTGCCTTAGGAGAGTGTTCAATTTCATAAATGACCTCATTATTCCAGCAACATGGGTGTGCTCTAGGCCTGGAATTTGATGGCCACCCCTACTTATCATATGATTTTTTCATGATGACTAAATTTTTTTCATAACTTTCATTTTACATTTTAAGAAAATGGTTGAGTGTCAATTTTTTTTGTTTTAAAGTAATTTGATAGATCATTTTAATTTTAAATATTTTATATTTCAGTAAATAATAAATAATAATTAGTAGTATATGCAAAATTTCTATGAATACATTATAATTATAAATTCATAATTTATACAAAAGTCTCAAATAAAAGAAGCAAGTTTCTAAGTTTGTGTATTGTTAAAAAGATATAAAAATACATATCTAATATTGCAAATTATTAAAAATAAGTTTCCAAAATTCATTGTATTCTATTTTTAAAAGTTTCTAAATTAATAAAAATATGCAATCCTCAAAATAAAAAATAGAAACATATCTAAATAGAAAGAAAGAAAAAAGAAACATATAAATATAAAATACTATATATTACCATACATATATATTATACATATTATGAAATCATATTTATGTATATTAAATTAAATAGTAAGTTGCTTATAGCAAATATTGATGGTTTAGTAATAAATTTACTTGTTAGCTCAATATACTAAGTTCCTCACATAGTCTATTGTGAAGGGTTCAATTCCTTTACTCAGATATCTATGTGAGTAATACTTGAGATATTTCTTCATTTGGATTATATCTAACTACTTAGGGATATTTTCAACTCTTAAGTTTTTAATTATTATGTTAGGGTTCTGTATATGCTAGCCTAGGAACTATTCCTACATAATACAACCCATCAACGAAACATGTAGATACTCAATGAGAATGCAACATTCCATTCCATCACAACAACAACAGTCCAAAATAAGTTACATTGTAGTCATCCTTCATAAATCTCATTTTCTCATCAAGTTTGTCCAAGACATGTTTGATAATACGTGTGAACAACAATAAATGTTAGGCAATGTTACTACTATAAATTAATGTATCCAAAAATAAGGTAGTTTGGTCAACATATTGCTTGATTACAACATTTTCAAACCTATTTAAAGGTTTGAGCATAATGGAAATAGACAAGAATCCAACATTAATATTGTAATTTTATACATTTCTTAAGCTTGTAAATCATGAAACATGTATTTTTACAAAATGACAATTACTAATTACAATAACAAAAATATGTAACCCTGAATTAAAGTTTGATATTGTTCAAGATGTTTGGACTCTGTTGATGATATAGGGGGGTTTGAAATTATCACAAACATAGATATCTATGGTCAATGTGTAGAATGTTAGATCGTGGACATATTCCTCAGAACAAAAAACTGTCTACATCCATTAGTATTGTAGAAGCAATTTTAGTGTGCCACTAGTTATGCCTAAAAGAGTCAGTGTACCGCGTTAAGTAAAAAATCTAGAGATACTAGTTAAAAGTGCCTGCACTATTGTCTTATGTAATACATTTAACATCATAGCAGAGGTTTGAAAGGGCACTTGGTCTGATATGATAGGCTACTTATTATTTATGTCCTATTTTTACTATGCACATTTTGACAGCCATGGCCAACAGATACAGAAAAATTAGATGTTGTTGCACATTTTAGGATTATACCATTAAGACATAAAAATTTAATGCCAAGTTGAAAAACATAGGTGGCATTTAAGGGAGATCAGATTCCCCCCCAAATTTCCATGTAACTTGTGCTCTTTGTGATATTCATAGCATAATTCTTTGCATCAGCTAACCATGGTAATGAGAAGCTTTCAATGTTTAGATGTCATGTTAATTGGAATGATAGAATCCAAGTGGTACTAATATTATGGACACAATTTGATAAGGCTAGACTATCCAATTTGGTAAGGTTACGTGTCCTAATTAGTTGCATATAAGTTCCTAATTTCTGTAATTAGTTAAACATCACAATTTAAACTTGACAATTTAAATGAAAGCATAAAAGTAATATATAATAAGTTACAAGTCCTAATTTCATCCTCTTAAGACACAAGTCCTAATTTGGTACTCTTCAGACAAGTGTTCAAATTTCTTCCCCTCAAGGGACATGTCCTAAGTATTTGCATATAAGTTCCTAATTTCTATAATTAGTTACAAATCATGATTTAAACTTGACAAATTAAATGAAAGAGTACAAGTAATATATAATTAGTTACAAATCCTAATTTCATCCCTTTAAGACACAAGTCCTAATTTGAACTGCTTTAGAAAAGTGTTCCAATTTCTTCCCCTTGAGGCACATGTATTAATTAGCTTCATATAAGTTCCTAATTTCTATAATTAGTTACAAATCACAATTTAAATTTGATAAGTTAAATGAAAGAGTAAAAGTAATATATAATTAGTTCAACCAAATTTAAAATTGAAAATGATCAACTTCAACCAAATTTCAAATTGTTTCATCTAACCAATTTCCAAATTTCAAATAGTTTAACCAAATTTCAAAATGTTCAAGTTATTTCAAATTACAAGTTGTTTCTAGCTTGTATCAAGTGTCTTAGCTTGTTCTTGGATAACTTTTAATATTTTCCTATGATCATCAATATTGAGCCTCCACTTATGTATTCCAGGTCCTTTGCATGGATAAAGAGTTAGACCAGTAGCAATAACATGGTTACTATACTGATATACCTTATTGTTAGGTTGATAATAATTGAAATGAATAACATTCTTAAGTAGTTTAATTTGCTTCAAATGTGTTCCCTATATACAACAATATATCTTGCATACATATTTTAAAAATATTGCATAGATTGATTAATTACTGAATATATGTACATATATCCATATATACATCAATCAAATAAGTCAATAAATTTGAATTCATAAAAACATAGATGTACATACATGATTGAACTATATACTAACCTATGGGAAACATAATTCCATCACTTATTTTAGACTTTAATAGCTTCTCTCTTTCTATGGTGCAATGTAATAAATAATAGCTAACACCTTCTACATTTTAAGATTCTGCCACATGGCTACACAAAGTATATGCATATAAATTTCATGTGTCATGTACATGAGTATATATATTAAATAAGTTAACCAAAATTATGAAACAAATACACTTGTACATATACATATGTACCAACTCTAATCAATATTTAAATATGGTCATAATCACTAGAAATCAATGGAATATCATCACAGTTTACATCCTCAAACTCATTCATATTGATAACATCTAGTGACACTAAAGTCCATTCACCCACATATCCACATTCTTAATTAATGAGACCATCATAATTTTCATCAATGCAATTGGGAAAAAAACATGAGTATTCTCTTGTGTACAATGACCACACATTACTATTTGTACTCAGAACTGAATGTAAAGATTGTGTCTTCTCTACCCTCTTGCATGCATGCATTGATCTTGTATCAACACTTGAAGGTAAACTCCATACATACATTAAAAAAAAAGAGTTTTAAACATGTGTGTACATAATTTAGTTATCACCTAATGTATTAAATATTAATTTGATTCAATTATAATATTCAAATTAATTTATACCTGATACCTCCCAAAATAATCTGAATGGTACGACTTGATTTGCTTGTGATGATGTGTTATTTGTATTCATTGGCACTGTAAAATGTGTTTTTCACCACGTAACCACATCATGAGCATTATTAATGTGATATCATTTATAGTCCATTTGATACTTTCTTAAAGTACATTTGATACAAGCTCATGTATCATCATGCTCACCCTTTCCATGTCCACTCTCCAAAAAAAACTCCAAATGTGTGGTATATTAAGATATCGATGATATCTACATAATACATAAAATGGTCTAGTTGATTTAAATTGTGTTGTACATCCATCTAACCATACAAAATGTTTTTCCATTTTTATGCCTTTGTTTTTCAAATATTCAAAAAATGTCTTAAAACAATGTTCCAAAAAATGTGTATCGTGCTCTTTGTCATCACTAATGTAAAAGTGATCTACTTTTTTTAATGACTCATGCTTGATCTATACATTCGACACCATCCAAATAAATTTTTGCATGTCGATAAGATACTTGAACCATAATAGTAACCTGCTCTATATAGTAGTATTCTGCTTGAAGTTATTTAAAAAAAATGAAAGTATAATTCTTGTTGGAGGAATTAATTTCTATCAACGGCCCTTGTTGGCAGCCTTGGGGTTGGTTGACCACCCACTGTCCATGACACACTTTTTCAACAATAAACAACAAACAATCTAGCCATCCATAATAAATAAGAGACAATGAGCCGTCTCAGCCCACGATATAAGCCGGCCATATTTAATTCTATGTAATATTATAGCATGTGTAATATGTTTGGTCTATAGTCTAGAGAGTTCTCATAGCTTCTATAAATAGCGGTCTTATGTAATGCATTTTGCAAGGCAGTAAGGCAATAAAATTAGTTTTATTTCTATGTATTTTGTCTCTTTTTGCCTTCAAATTAGTATCAGAGCATGAAGAGTTGGGCCTAGGAGGAAAATAATTATTCATTGATATGTATAACTGCTATAGCAATGAATGGAGCTTCTAATGTTTTCTTTCTTGCAGGTCATCAGCTTCTAAAGTTGGAGATTACTGGCTTCTAAAGATGGAGATTAGTGGTTGTGAAAATTGAGAGAAGAAAATATGCCAGTCAATGTTTGAAGAAGGTATGAGCTGATTTCTTGGAGTAAAGTCTAATGAGCAAAAAATTTGTTAAAAGGGGAAAATAAGTATTATATTGTTGTTTGTTTAAGCTATATGTCATTGGCTTAGACTTGTTTGTTGGATTTTCTTTGTAAATAAAAGTTTTAAAATTGTAAGGTGTAGTTGTAATTGTGAGTATTAATATGGCTTTAGGAAGTAGTATATCTCAACCACAAATTCCAATATTTTCTGGTAAAAATTATGAATTTTGGGCTATAAAAATGAAAACATTGTTTTTTTCTCAAGGCATATGGGATCTTATTGAAAAGGGTTTTATTGAACCACAAGATGAATCTACATTAACACAAGATGAAAAGGATAAATTACAAGATAACAAGAAAAAGGATGCTAAAGCATTGTTTCTAATTCAATAATCTTTAGATGAATCAATTTTTCGTAAGGTATGTGCAACTAGAAAGTCTAAATTGCATGGAATATTTTAGAAACAACATATCAAGGGACATCAAAAGTTAAGATTACTAAATTGCAAACTTTAAGGCATGATTTTGAAAAATTTTGTATGAAGGATTCAAACTCAGTCAATCAATTTCTAAATCAAGTAATGAATGTGGTTAATCCAATTAGATCATATGGTGACGATTTGACAGATCAAAAAGTTGTTGAAAAGATACTTCGTTGTTTGCCTAGAAAATTTGATGCCATTGTTGTTGCTATTGAAGAATCTAAAGATTTGACAATACTATGTATTGATGAGCTAATGGGTTTACTTTTATCTCATGAATCAAGAATGAATAGAAATAACAATTCTTCTTTGGAGAATGCATTTAGATCGTAGGTATCTTTTGGTAGAGGAAGAGGAAGAGGTAGAAGCATAGAAGGGCATGGAAGTCCAAATCAAGAAGAAAGAACAAATCAATCCATTCAAAGTTTGAATAGAGGATGTGGCAGAAGTTCATTCCAACACCCATCATCAAGGTTTGATAAATCTCGAATTCAGTGTCATTATTGTAAGAGATTTGGTCATATTGTAAGTGAATGTAGAAAGAAACAAGAGGAGATTGAAAAGAATGGTGCTAATTACTCAGATGTATCTAATATCAATTTAGGAAGTTTATTTATAACTTGTTATGTTTCTCAAGAAAGTTCTAGTGATATATGGTTCCTAGATAGTGGATGTAGTAACCATATGACTCGAAATAAAGATTTGTTTGCTAGCTTGGATGATTTTGTAAAATTCGAAGTAAAGTTAGGAAATGATTGTAAAGTTTCTGTAATGGGAAAAGGTGTTATAAAATGTCTTGACAAAAATGGAGGAAAAAGATATATTCTTGATGTGTATTTTGTGCCTAGAAAAAAACACAATCTCATGAGTGTTGGCCAACTAGTACAAAAGGGTTACAAAGTTTCTTTTGATAATGATGTTTGCACAATTTTGGATAGAAATTCTGGTGGCAGGTTAATTGCAAGGGTCAACATGACACAAAATTGAATGTTCCCCCTCTAGATTCATTGCATTCAAGGAGGAAAAGAAGTTAGTATCAAGATAGTATACTCAGATCAATCATGGCTATGGTATTTGAGGTATGGTCATCTTCATTTTGATGCTTTGAGCTTGTTACAAAAGAAGAATATGGTAAAAGGATTGCCTTAGATATTGAAACCTCCAAGTTCATGTGAATGTTGTATTTCGGAAAAACAACATAGAGAAAGCTTCCCAGTAGGAGGTTCATATAGAGCAAGAGCACCATTTGAATTAGTTCACACTAATATATGTGGACCTATGCAAACTCCATCTTTAGAAGGAAGTATATATTTCCTAACATTTATTGATGATTTTAGCAGGAAGACTTGGATATACTTTCTCAAATAAAAGAGTGAAGCTTTTGAAAAGTTCAAGGAGTTTAAAACTTTGGTTGAAAAAAAAAGTGGACTCTACATCAAAGTATTGCAATCTGATAGAGGTGGTGAATTTAGTTCTAACGAGTTTCTAGAATTTTGCAGATTTCATGGAATTAAGAAGCAATTTACTACAAGGTACACACCGCAACAAAATGGTTTCGCAGAGAGGAAGAATAGAACCATAATGGAAATGGAAAGGAGTATGTTAAAGGCCAAAAATCTATTGTATGAGTTTTGGGTAGAAGCAGTAGCATGTGTTGTATACAACTTGAACATGAGTCCTACAAAGAGTGTTAAAAACACAATTCCACAAGAATCATGGAATGGTAAGAAACATAATGTATCTCATTTTAGAGTTTTTGGATGTGTTGTTTATTCCTTAGTGCCATTTGAATTGAGGAAGAAATTGGATAATAAAAGTGAAAAATGCATCTTTATTGGTTATAGTGAAGAATCAAAGGCTTATAGATTGTATAACCCCATTTCAAAGAAATTGATCATTAGCTAGGATGTTAAATTTGAAGAAGAAGATTCATGGCATAGAAATGATAACAAAAAAGACACAAGAGGAGCACCAATATTACAAAGTGATGATGAATTAAATGAACAAGGGACTCAATCAACACCTAATGCTCCACCAAGGAACATTGTACAAGGAGCCTCACCCCCAAGTTCAAATGTAAGTGATAAATCAGATTCTACATTCTCAAGACCAAGTTACAAAGGTAAGAAGACAAGAAGCTTGAAAGAGCTATATGATCAAGAAGAAGAGAATGTAGACATTTACTCAAATTTTGCTTTATTTTCTTATGATCCATCATATTTTGATGACACAATTAAAGAAGATAAATGGATCAAGGCAATGGATGAAGAAATTGACTCTATTGCAAGAAATAACACATGAGAATTAATGGATTTACCTAAAGGAAAAGAATGTATAGGAGTCAAATGGGTCTACAAAACTAAATTTAATGCAAAAGGTGAAATTGTTAAGCATAAGGCAAGACTAGTTGCTAAAAGTTTTTCACAACAATATGGAGTTGATTATAATGAAACATTTGCTCCAGTTGCTAGACTTGACACAGTTAGAACTATTTTGGCAATAGTTACACAAAATGATGGAAAGTGTATCAAATGGATGTAAAATAAGCCTTTTTGAATGTTTTTCTTGATGAAGAGGTTTATGTTAAACAACCACTTGGTTATGAGGTTTGCGGGCATGAAAACAAGGTATATAAACTAAATAAGGCACTTTATGGTTTGAAACAAGCTCCTAGGGCTTGGTATAAGAGGATTGATTCGTACATGATAAGTAATCAATTCAATAGAAGTAACATTGAGTCCACGTTGTATGTTAAGACTAATAAGGTCAGATTTTGATTGTATGTTTGTATGTTGATGACTTGATATTTACTGGAAATCTATCAATAGACAAGTTCAAGTAAAAAATGATGAAAGAATTTGAAATGAAAAAATTGGGGTTGATGAGATATTTCTTAGGTATTAAAGTCACTCAATGTTAGAAAGGTATCTTCATTTGTCAATTCAAGTATATAAATGATGTTTTGAAGAGATTTAAAATGATGAATTGCAATCTAGTGTCAACTCCAATTGCAATAGGAACAAAACATATCAAGAAAGAGAAGGGATCAAATGTTGATCCAACTATGTTTAAAAGACTTGTTGGAAGTTTAATGTATATGACTGCTACAAGGCTAGACATCATGTATAGTGTCAGTTTGATCTCAAGGTTCATGGAGTCACCACAAAATTCTCACTGGCAAGTTGGAAAAGGATGAAATGTACCCTTTCTGATTTTTGATGATATTTCAAGCCTCTAATCATATCTTTAAGATCAAACAACCAATTTGTCAAAGATCCACCAATTTCTCAATAAACCCCCAAATCGGGTATGCCAGAAATAGTGCCAAAAATTTCACAACTTCACCTAATATTAATAAATCTAAAAGTGGACCTTTTTATAGAAATTTCAGAATCATAATAGCCTACAAAATTAAATTTCTATATCTGTATAAAATTTACACAACAACTCCCAAACGGAGGATAAAAACAATGCTCATCGGGCTCCCGAAAACAACATAGAATAGCCCGAAAACACCACAAAAACACTAATAATCTATCATAGAAGTATAATCATGACCAAATACATATATTCAGCTCTATTTTAACATCTAAATGTCTGATATACAGCAGCAACCCAAACTGATATGAAATACTCAACTGAAAACACCAAACTCTTACAAAAAACACACCCGAAAACCCACAAATCTGCACTGTTCAGCACAAAGGCAAACTTTGCATGAGCATGCACATGGAATGAATTTGAATTCCTATCCTTAGCCTTCTTGGAAACCTACAAACTCCTGTTCTTGGGTCTCCTTCTCCATAGGTTTTGTAGCCTCTGAAGAATAACAAATAAATGAGCAAAAATCAAGTTCTGGAATCAGCCCAAAATGCCTCCAAACCCCTTAAAAGAGGGCATAACCCTAACTCATGTCCAAGAGGGGTTAATAAAACATATTTTAATAATAATTTTTATTTATTAGTCCATTAGCTTCCTAATATTATCCCCTTTTTCTGAAACTACACCTTTTTGGGCCTGCCTGCCTTAGCAAAGATTATTATTTTTAATTATTTGAAAAGGGGACATGACAAGTCCTCCCCTTCCAAATATTGCTTTTCCTCAAGAAATGGCTGAAAAATAGACCAATCAATCCACCTATATCCCAAATTTAGTCATGAACTATACTATTGTCAATTAACACAGGCTCCTGCAATATCCTCTGCAATATAACCAAGAGGAATCCATAATCAAACTGACAATTACTGCTCAACCAAACTCCAAAGACTCAACTTACACAGTCAGAAACCCATGAGACACAAACTCTTAGAACATCAAAACTCAAGTAAAGTGGACAAATCAAATTTCCAACATAGTAAATACCATCAACGCATCCCACTAGCCTATACGGAATGTACAATCCAACTCTGAAACAATGGTGAATGCTCCCAAATGAAACTGTACCAAGTATGGAGAATCCACAAACTGTACAACTCCTACAATCAACACAACTCTACAAATCACTAGCCACTGTCTCATAACCATAACTCCCATGCAGCCTTGATGGTGAAAAGCCATCACAAGATAAATAGCAAGAAATGGAACCCAAACCAAGTTTGTCTGCCATCAACTCCTCAGCACAAGGATCAAATGCTAATTGATGTACATACCCTACAATATAATGTTGATAGAAAAAACCAACCTTAGTCAACAACTCACCATGAACAAGTGATACAACCCAGTGTGACTGATCACCAGCTAAGTCAAGAGATGTCATAGCCAAAGGAGTAGAATCAATAACAACACCCGCTAAAGCATCACTCCAAAACTCCTGCTCTAAGTCATGTATTATCAAGCTATCAACTGTAGGACCTATCACCATGTCATGCCCATCACAACTCTCATCTCGAGGCATCAAACTATCCCATAATTGATGATAAGCACTAGGAACCAAAGTACATCTCTATATCATCATCTCATCAACAAGGTCATCAAAGGTAAATTGATGAGCATACCTCACAGTGTAGTGCTGATAGAATGCGCCAATCTTAGTCGATGGCTCAGACTGCAATCTAGATGAAACTAATGGCAATCGATCACTAACCAAGTTGGAACTGACTACTACCTCTGAAGACATCACCAAGGGAGTAGTATTACTAGCAATAATCATGCCAACTGTTGGCTCACCAACATCACACATGGTCTTTGATACAACATCTCTAATTTTCATGCCATTAATACTAGAGGTCACCACCATGTCAGGCATACCACAACAATTTTCTGCAGCACCCAACTCAACTGAACTTGACTTTAGTGGGGATGAACCCGATATGCCAATGTTAGTATCAAGGATGGATGCATCCCCATCTCCACTATCTTTGACAATCTCGACCATGGACATCCTCAGATCACTAGATACCACAGCTTATGACTATAAAAAATTTGGTAAAGACTATAGTTGCTCTAACTCCATGGTCACCTTAGCCAAATGAAACTGCGAGTTCTTGAAAGCCAACTGTGTACTCTCAAGAATCTCAGAAGTCACCTTGAGTTGCTGAGTAAGCTCACTCACCTCATCTTCCTTGGCCAATAATGCATCATATGTTATACTCCCCCACTCCGTAAGATAATCTCTGTCAGCTACCAACTGCATATAATTCTGTCTCAAAATTTGAATAGCCTCCCATAAAGAGTGGATCTCTGTCAAGGAAAGATAACTGCCTTCCTGCTCATCACTAGTAGGAGAACCCCATCCATAAATTGCTAACAACTGAGGAGCAACATCGAAATGCTGGCAAGTGATAACAATGTCTCGGTCACTAACTCTCAATGGATTAGACACATGATGGCACTGGCTTGACTGTCTCCTACAAACCTCCTCTAATGCACTGTCTAAAGGAGTATCCTCAAGGTTACTAGTCTCTAGAGTATTACCATCCATATCCTGTGAATCAAATCTAAAGCTCATATCAACATACGGAGTATCAAAAACTATAGCACTGTTGTCCAACTCCTCTGTACCCAAGGAAACTAAGTCTTCAAAATTTCCCACTGCATCCTCCTAGATGTCATCAATGCCAATATGATCTTGGGACTCATCTGTACACACTACCAAATATGAAAGATCATCAACACATTCTAGCAAGTATGGTCGACTAGATATATGAACAAAGCCCAACACCGGTGTACAAAAACCAATACCAACATCAAACAAGCTACTAGCACAAGAAAAGACAACACCATGCAATCTGCTAATCAAATCCATGATAGCACCCAAACAAACACTGCTACCAAAAAGTGTTAAAGATCTCCAGTCAACTGAATCCCAAATGCCAATATAACAATCTCGAGTCCATATCTGTAAACTAGAATCAGCTGGTAACTCAAGAAAAATCCTCACTTGAGTAATATGACCAATACCAACTAACTCCACATACCTATCATGATGAGATAATGAAGTCACAATATTTTCTTTGTTCACTTTCAGCTGGTTGGACAAATCATGTGAAGCACTACCGGCCTCAACCTCATGTGACAAAGCATCTAACTGTGCCTGGTACTCTTTCTTAGCAAAGTCATGAATGCTCAATGTTTGCTCATCTCTACCAGGTATCTCACCATCATGCACAACAACATCCTCATAATCATCATCTGAACCCACTATGTTGTAGTCACTACCTATTGTAACTATACCATCCTGAATACCTGTGATATCACCCTTTAACAACCTGTATACAATTGTCTCAATTTGAGTATCAAGTTGACCATTACTATCAATCTGCATAATATCTTTTCTCACTACCTCTTGTGGCGGAGTAGAATCTAAGACCTCTGCCTAGCTATAAGCTAGTTTCTCAAACTCCTCATGCAAGTTCTTGGTAATTGTGTCACCTGTCTTGTGAGAAAATCTGTCAAATAGAAATCTGGTCAACTTATCCACCTTAGCTGGGTCGGACAACATGTCATTCATCATATGGTGGTGCTCAACCAACTGTTCAGACATGTCATGACTTATTTTTCTAATTTTATCTCAAATGTCTAAATAACCATCCTTTCTACTGTTCTGACTTTGGATATCAATTATCCAAGATCGTGTCCTCTGAGACTCTATACTATACCTGTCCATTCTGGATAAAGTAGAGTGTAACCCCAATAGGGTATAAATTCTTCAAACACCAAGAAGTAACATGCAATTGATTAGAAGTAGCATGCAACCATAGATTTTGACATGCAGCTAATTAGAAGCAACATGCAACTACCAAATTCACCAAGAACTAACATGCAAATGATTAGAAGTAGCATGAAACCATAGATTTTGACATGTAGCTGATTAGAAGAAACATGAAAGCACCAAATTCACCAAGAACTAACATGCAAATGATTAAAAGTAGCATGCAACCATAAATTTTGACATGCAAGATTTGGGTAGTTGTGAAAACTGACATGCAAACTTCTACAAACCCTCAGGCTAGCAAGATCATAGCTCTGATACCACTGAAATGTATCTTTTCTAATTTTTGATGATATTTCAAGCCTCTAATCATATCTTTAAGATCAAACAACCAATTTGTCAAAGATCCACCAATTTCTCAATAAACCCCCAAATCGGGTATGCTAGAAATAGTGCCAAAAACTTCATAGCGTCACCTAATATTAATAAATCTGAAAGTGGAACTTTTTATAGAAATTTCAGTAGCATAAAAGCCTACAAAATTACATTTTAATATCTATATAACATTTACACAACAGCTCCCAAATGGAGGATAAAAACAATGCTCATCGGGCTCTCGAAAACAACACAGAATAGCTCGGAAACACAACAAAAACACTAATAATCTATCATAGAAGTATAATCATGACCAAATACATATATTCAGCTCTATTTTAACATCTAAATGTCTGATATACAGCAGCAACCCAAACTGATATGAAATACTCAACTAAAAACACCAAACTCTTACAAAAAACACACCCGAAAACCCACAAATCTGCACTGTTCAGTACAAAGGAAAACTTTGCATGAGCATGCACATGGAATGGATTTTAAATCATGTCCTTAGCCTTCCTAGAAACCTAAAAACTCCCATTCTTGGGTCTCCTTCTCCACAGGTTTTGCAGCCTCTGAAGAATAACAAAGAAATGAGCAAAAATCAAGTTTTGGAATCAGCCCAAAATGCCTCCAAACCCCTTAAAAGAGGGCATAACCCTAACTCATGTCCAAGAGGGTTTAATAAAACATATTTTAATAATAATTTTCATTTATTAGTCCATTAGCTTCCAAAGATTATCCCCTTTTTCCGAAACTTCACCTTTTTGGGCCTGCCTGCCTTAGCAAAGATTATTATTTTTAATTATTTGAAAAGGGGACATGACAAAAGAATATTGAGATATATTGTAGGAACAATAGAATATGGAATCCTATATTCCAAAGCTAACAATTTTTGTTTGATTGGTTATACTTACAGTGATTTTGCAGGTAGCATTGATGATATGAAGAGCACTTTTGGATATATCTTTCACCTTGAATTAGGAGCCGTGTCATTGGCATCAAAGAAATAGCCTATAGTGACTATTTCATCAGCTAAAGCAGAATATGTAGCTACCACTTTGACAGCATGTCAAGTAGTATGGATGTGTCAAGTTTTGCTTTATCTTCACCATCATCAGGAGCAACCAACACCAATTCTTTGTGATAACAAATCAACAATAGAATTATCTAAAAATCATGTATTTCATAAGAGAAGCAAACATATTGATACAAGATATCAATTCATTAGAGAATTGGTCAATAATGGAGAAATCTACCTTGAGTTCTACAAATTTGAAGATCAATTGGAAGATATTTTCACTAAGGCATTGCCAAAGAATAACTTTGAATATCTAGAAGAGAAATTGGGTATCATTGATGTTAAATTTTTTAATGATAGAAATTAAGCGGGAGTGTTGGAGGAATTAATTTCTATCAATGGCCCCTATCGGTAGCCTTGGGGTTAGTTGACCACCCACCATTCGCAACACACTTTTTCAATAGTAAACAACAGACAATCTAGTCATCCATAATGAATAAGAGACAATGAACCATCTCATCTAACAATATAAGCCAGCCATATTTAATTCTATGTAATATTATAGCATGTTTAATATGTTTGGTCTATAGTCTAGAGAGTTCTCATACCCTCTATAAATAGAGGTCTTATGTAATGCATTTTGCAAGGTAGTAAGGCAGTAAAATCAATTTTATTTCTATGTATTTTGTCTCTTTTTGCCTTCAATTCTCTACAAAATCAACAACAGATAAGATCATTTTGAGTGGAAAATTTCTCTTAGTGTTTGAGACTATTATACTTTCCACTTAGAAAAAAAACATGACATATATATGGTTGAATCAATTTACAAAAATTTGACATAAGTTATCCTGCAGGTATGTCATCGTCTACATACTTCAACCTTGTTGATTCTTTTCCAACTTTTTTTTTTGACTTTATGTACTTATATCTCTTACATTTTACCATCCTCATCATATTAGTATCTTCATCTCTTAAAGGAAATTTAGTTAGGATACCGCATTTTTCACAAGTTCCTCTTATGAAGTCTATTTCACATAGTGCATGATCATTTGGTTTATCACATGAGATTGATCTTATGAATTGGCTTGATCATTTATGAAAAGAATTTTGAGAACCACCACTTTCTTCCATCATCTTTTGGAACCCTTGATAGTAAAAATCAAATTCAACATAATATCAACAACAACATGTTTCAAAAGATCTATTTATCTTCACAAAATAGGGTTTCAATCTTTCAAATATTGTTTGTCCAATCTTTTTGTCAAGATTTAAATTACAAAATGAGAGATACAATTCATGTTATGTGCTATTCAACCAATGTTTTGCATGTTGAAGATACTCCTTAGGCCCAATCCTCTGGTTGATGATATCTCTTCTATTTGGTGAAGGACAAGTATTATCAATCTAAAATTGAATAACTAAGTTCTTAACCATTTCCACAATCCTATTAGATCGAGGAACTCTACACATTAGTGCCCAATTTCCATCTAATGTACTATCGTCTAAATTGCTTCTCCTTTTTAGGTAATGTAATATCGTCTTTTGACTATACCTAATATGATATGATCATGAAGAGATCAATCTTTTTTTCCATAATATTTTATTTAAAACAAATGTCAGTATCACTCTTCATGCAATGGATTTATTTGCAGATCTAGTTTTTTCCCCAATGGAATGTAACCCTTAACACTTTCAACAATATCTTTTTGTAATTTAAAAGTCTTCCTCTTTTTTATACTTGTATCTATACCCAATAATTTAAATGACTCTTTTAATTCATCTTTAAGAAGTGAAATTGATAATAGTTGAGTTTTCTTCACTATATCAAGATTCTCAAATTGTGCAATTATTTCTTTAGAATTTTTATTTAGTTTTCTCTTCATAGTACGTGTAGGTTGACTAGCATATTCTCTTATTTTTTCCACATCCATTTCAATGAAATGATCTATGTTTCTATGATTAAATTTTCTCTTCAATCTTTGAGCTAGATTAACATTCTCATTTATTGGTTGATCTCAGGTTGTAATAAAAAATAAAATAAACTCTTAAGATACAACTTCTTTTTAGGGGACATATGTGTATATACATAATAAGTAAACTATTAAATTTAATCTTGTCTAACATTCATATTATCCTTCTTCGATATTCATTGCTTCATCTTTAATTTCCTCATGTCCAACCTTTCCATCATCTACTACTTCATGTGCCTGATCTATAACAAATAAAATCAAGCAATTTTATAAGGGGATTTGTCTATAAAATTAAAAACCATAGATATGAAGTTTGCCTAGAGTTAGAAATACAGAGAGAGATTATACTTGTGAGAGATGCATGCATGTACATACCTATCTAAACTTAGGATGAATCTTCTCCAACCTTAGTAGGTTATCTTGGTTGAGTACATCCTAAATAAATTCATAATTCAAAAGAACATATTAAAATAATGTAAGGTTCACCAATATTTTTATATATCTTTTTCGAGGGAGGCTTCTTAAAGTTTACTTTGATTAAATGAACCCTAATTCTAAATATTCATAATTTAAAAATCATAATGTAATAAACCCTAATCCTAAATATCTAGCTCTTTTAATTTTACCTAATCCTAAATATTCATAATTCAATAAACCCTTAATATTAAGTTAATAGTAACCCTAAGTTAATATTTACCATATTCCTAATTGGATAAACCATAATCCTAACTATATGTACAAAAAGTCTAGGATACAATTATACACTATATGTTAAATATGCATTGGAAAAAAGATTGCACATGTGCTCCTTGCCTCCTATACTATCCTACTAAAGTTTTTTGATGATTTTCATCTTCTTGTTCATGAGTTATTTTTTATGCATATTTACTTGCTCTTTTATCTTTATTTATTATGTCACAAATTCTTCTTCCAAAAATTGAAAATAGAAGGTTGCAAAACATTTCCTCCCTCCCAATTGAAGCATGAATTATCTCATTGGATTTGGATTTTAAAATTGAAAAAAAATCAAATATTATTTATATGAAAATTATATAAACAAAAATAAACCCCTTAAGGCCGACCCCAATTTTGATCAAAACTACTTAGCTAGTTTCAATCAAAACTAGCCAGGTAGTTTTGATCAAAACTACCTAGGGTTAGTTAACTGCCCACATAACCCACTTTCTTAGTTTTGATAGAAACTAAAAAATTTAGTTTCTATCAAAACTATTGACTTTAGTTTCAATAGAAACTTATTTTCTATCGAAACTAGGAAATTACAAGTCTTCCCCAACTGTTAGAAGATATCCAGTGTTTTCATGGATTTCATGCCTAATTACCAGGTTCATATGGAGCATTGAAGACATGTCATTTTGCATGGTAGAAGCACTCTGAATGAGATTTCTAATGACTACAAATTTGATACATTTTGAATTTTTTAGGTATACATTTTTTTTACATGAATTGAACAAAGGTCCATTATAAGAAATAAACCTCTATATTGGCCACTCATGGGAAAATAGTAACTAATAGATTTTTTTATTTTTTTTCAAAAAATAGCTATAGTCTCTGTGTTTGAGTCCTCTTTCAATCTAAAAAATAAAATTTGAAATCAAGTAAATATATAATAAGTTACATGTGTCAAAAGCCGCGTATGACCAAATTAGTATTTTGTCAAGTTTAAACTTTGACAAAATATTAAATACTAATGATAAATACATTAGACCACCTCCATGGTTTCGATATGGATGCTAGTGGACTAAATTTGAAAGAATCAAATTGATATCTATTTTAGAAAAAATAATTGTGTCAAAAGAAGCATCACTCATTCAAAAGAAGGTTTTTGATAACATACCAATTTTCTTGGGAGAAAAAATAATTCAATACACCCAATTCAAATACAAACACACACACACACACACACACACAATCTTCTCTAAGCTAGAAAATCCTAAAAAATCTAATTTACTTCATCTTCAAATTCCTAACTATTAAACAATAATTTGCATTTGAAAGTGAAAGTTTTCTCAAAAATTCATAGTTTAGTGTCAGTTTGGGAAAAAAAGTGTAACCCCCTATTGTGGGTTCACCCCTCTCTTTTGACATAACATTTTCTTCAAAAGATTTTAAATCATTTCATAGTAGGTATATATCCAAACCAAAGCTCATAAGGTGCCTTACTAGTATCTTGTCTCATATGTACTATGTTCATGTATATGTTGTGATGTTTACTATATCTCTCCAATAGACATGTGATACATTACCTTCAATCATCATAGATCTAGCTAAGAGAGAGGGGGTTCTAGGGCTTAGTGAGAGAGAGGAGGTCAGGGGTTACTCAGAGAGAGAGAGAGAGAGAGAGAGAGAGAGAGAGAGAGAGAGAGAGAGAGAGAGAGAGAGAGAGAGAGAGAGAGAGAGAGAGAGAGAGAGAGAGAGAGGATTAGTGTTATAAATTAGAGATAGAGAGGTTAGGAGTTAGTGAGTATGTGTGTGCATCTAAAAGAGAGAAGGGGGGAGGGGGTTAGGTGTTAGTCAAAGAGAGGTGGTGTTTAGGGATTAGTTAGAGAGAGAGAGAGATGTTAGGATTTAGTGAGAGAATAGGAGAGGTTAAGAGTTAGTAAGAGAGATAGTTTAGAACATGTGCGTGTGTGTGTGAGAAATATTCAAAAACATGTTAAAATTTGTGTTTTCCTATTTGTTGCATGTTTGGGGAATAATGACTACCTATTTGAGACCATATTTGATTCAAATGGATGAAAAGGAAGATTTGGATGTCCTGGGATTATTTGAGGTCAATCAGGTATTATATCTCTTCAGTAAGTTTCCAATGGATTTTGCACAAAGTCAATCAAACTCTGGATGTGAAAGTTATGGATTTCAAAGTAGAGCTTATTTTTATTTCTTCATAACCTAATAAGGTTTTGAAGAACTAAAAACTATTTCTTCATAACCAAATCAAATTTCATAAGCTAATTAGGTTATAAAGGTACTTTTTCTTTTCATAACTCAACCAAGTTATTTGAATCTTAGAAAATCAATTAGGTTATGGCTTGGTAATAGCTCAAGGAAATGAGCCAATGGCTTGGGAGCTCATTTTCGCCCCCATTTTCTTCATTCAAAAATTTTCCTTCTTCTAAGATAAATTCTTTTTGTTTCCATCGTCAAGTTTAAAATTGGTGAAGTGGGTATCTCTAAAATCACCACCATAATCTCACACATCTTGTCCATTTAAAAAAAATAGTAATTTAAAAACTAAATTCATAGTACTACAATTCATATTTTTTACACATCTTCTCATTTTGAATTTAAAACCCTCAAATATCTCTTCCAAGTTTAGGTTTACTTGATTTTAGGAAAAAAAAATAGGTGTCCAATTCGACCCACTTTTTGTTCACCATATCAATGCACTTACCCAGATCTTCAATATGTCCATCTTTCCTTTGAGTTTTTCCCACAACTACTAATCTATCTATAATTTGTCTCAACACATCTAACGTAGTTGGATTTGTATCTCTCCTTCCTTCTCTAATGTTTCCTTAATGAGCCATCTTCTACATATCCTCTACCACCTGATAACTTAAAAACTAGGACTTCACAAGCTCGAGAACCACAATTGGCCTTAACAAAATCAAAATTTGTTCTAATGCCACTTGATAAAACCAAGCATAGAGGGAACCCAAAGAGTGTAATCTAATCCTTGTAGCTCAAGAGTCCCAGAAAGGAAGCAATAAAAAAGAGACAACTAAGAGATATGCAAGATCAACCTTTAATTTTTAGAAATTAAATGGAAATGAGTTTTCAACATGTAAGCATACATTTGAGGTATGCAAGCCTAATTACATAGAAACCTACTTCATGTTTCAATAATCACTTCTTCTTGACTACTTGGAGAGATCAATTACAAGTCTTATAACTTGACTTCACAAGGTGTAAGTCATCCTAGAATAGATTACATTCTTCAAGAATTGAGAAAACATCTTACAATATAGGGAAGGGTCTAAATTACATAGATATTATCACATAAGATTTGAAATCAGTTGTGATATAAGAGATGAGTATACAGATGATCCAAGAGCATCGAGATACACAACAACATATATTAGGAACTAGAAAATAGCTTGAAATATTGGAAAACATGAACCGATCAAGAAACTTGAAAGAACATCAGTAACTCAAGAAGGATCCAACATAACTCAACATACTAAAGGATCGCTGCAAGAAATCTCAAAAGTGCATAGATAGGAAACTCGAGAACAAAAATGTTTTTGGTTGATGGAAGATTGCCAAGAACCCAAGATGCTCTTGCATCAAATGCTCCTCAATGACGTATATAAATATATTTATAGATATAATAACATTATTTCAAAAAAAATCTTACAAACTAGTGCAACCATTAAAAAAAAAAAAAGAATCATAGGGATAGCTGTGTATGATAATTTATTGATATTATACATCTTGATGGTATTAACAAATAAATCAATATGCACACTTCAAACTCAACTCAACTTTGATAAGGTATAAATATGATATTCACATTTACTTCATTAAAGAAATGCTTTGTTAGCTAAGTTCTCATCCTACCTTTGTGTCACATGAAAATGCATTATTGGTCATCTTTAGAACCTTCTCCAAACCCTTCTCTCTTCCAAAACCAAAAGCATTATGTCTTACAATAGTTGTCTTTCTATATGTCCTTGTTATTAACTCTTTGTATTATCTCCTTGAGAAATATTGTGGTCTGTATATCATCACACATTTTACAGAGAAGTAAATTTTGATCCATTTTGTGGATTGTTACAGATGAATGTTAAAACTATTGTAGTGATGGAGTATAGAGTTATTCCTCTATTGAAAGAAAAGTGCAAATGCTTTCCAAGGGGATAGGATTTTGGGAGTTTAAAAAGTCAAAGATTGATCAAGTCAAGGAGTCTTGAGTTCTGGCAATTAGGAATAAAGAATGTTGATTGTCATCATAGTTATTGAGTTGATGTTGGGTTTGAACCAGTCATGAATGACATGTTGATTTGTGGATGCTAACATGCAAAGTGCAAATGCGTGGAGTAATCATGATTGGAACAAGATGGTGTCCCCTATCACTGAGAGTTGAATAGTCTTCTGTGAAATGATATTTGATGTGAGAAGTTGTAGGAAGCATTTGTACAATAGACAAAATGTCTATTTATTGGCATTTATTTATTATTTAATATAAAATTAAAACTAGCAATTTCATTGTATTATAATTTATAAATGATTAATTACTTTCCATACATAGTCATTCTGTAAGTTGTATAGCCATTTTGGAGGTTACATCTCACAATGACTTTCAAGAAAGACTCTCACCATCGAATTGGTAAGGACACCAAAAAAAGCATGCAAACAAGAAGGAAAAGGATAGAGGCCATGTAAAGGCACACTTGTCAATAGAGTAGTGGACACCTCACTAATAGTTGCACAGCCCCATCTCATGACAAATTTTTATGATTGAATTGATTTTCATAAATAGGTAGCAAGATGATAAGCTTATTATTATTTTAAATCAAAGCATCCAAGTGGTCCTTCACTATTTCATCAATTAAGTGCACTTCATAGAGTTGTCTTAGGTTCTATTCAAGTTTATGACATTTTAGTAGGAATGAAACCCAATGAATATTCTCTAGCCACTCCAACACCCTTTCTAATCAACTCTATTAGAACCATAGACATGTATTAGGATACAAAAGTAAATAAAGTGAGATTTTTTAGTACAACTTGTATGTATATATATATATATATATATATATATATACATGAATAGTCCTTTTCTATTAATAAATAATATACTAAGATTACAATTCAAAAAAAAGGGTCAGGGGGATACAAGATCACCCCATTAGAGTTCACACGGCCGAAGCAAGAATCAAGTACAAATATACATATAAAAAAAACATATAAGAACCAACCTTGAGGCACCTAAAGTAGTGCTAGCTAAGGGAGGTGGTTCATCCTAATCATGAAATCCCCAGTCATCCCTAGGATTGGCAAGTAGGATGGGAACAATCCAACCATTAGCAACATCATCAAGGGCTTGGTCAACATCCTTGGTATTAGGGCATGGAGGTGAAATGGCCAATTTTAGGTGAAAGGGCCACTTTCTAGAAACCACCCACCAAGCATTAGGAGGAGGAGCCACAGGCTCAAGGACTAGCCTATGCCACCACGAGGCCACCCACCATCACCATCACTAGGAGAGCAGTGGTGGAAGCCTGCGAATGTGGCATGTGCGAACAATAGCCTAAAGAAATATGCCCCGGGTGGTGACCTCTAGGAAACGTGGTATCAACTGAGTCATTTGGAGGTACTCCAATAACCATACAAAGGGCATTATCCTAGTGATTAAGAAGCTCTTGAAGGTGGGACACCTCTAGAGCCACCTTGTTGGTTTGCACTTGGATCTACATCATTACATTATTACAAATGCAGGCTTTAGTGTACATAGCAATAGTTATATAAGGAAAATTGTGAGTGAAATGAACAACATTTCTATCCTTCCATACAGTGAACAAAATTTCCATCCTGAAAGTATTCCAGATCTAGGTAAATTTTTGGGGGATCTTGGGGGAATCACCCAAAATAACCATATCCTAAGAAAAGGGTTCAAGCCAAAATGACTTAAGAAAATCATGAATCTAGTACCAATAATTTTGAACACATCTTTAGAACTAGAAAATATGCAGGAAAAACTCTAATTGGCCACAAAATGGACACCAAGGATCCAAAATGCCAATATGCTTGAGTTGAGGCCAAAGGGGAAGACCTTGAGAATCTAGACACCAAGAAAAATGAACAATCTTGGGTTTTATAATGGAACTCTAAATAGTATCAAAGTGCTTTCTCCACTAATAAAGGGAAGACTGCAAATGCCATCTTTGATTGATGGTATCCACCATCGACAAATGGGGATATCCCAAGCATGGCTTATAGCTGGTGAAGGGAGTGGCAGGATACCACTTCCAGTTAGTCCACCAAGGTCAAACAAACTGGATACCCACTTTATGAATTAAGTGACCTGGAATTGCAGAAAGAAACAAGTCAAAAGTTTGCCTATCTAAACGACCAAGACAAAATTGGACTTGCATATCTTCCCAAGATCTAAAACTCATGGAGACCCTAGAGAAAATATCTTTAGGAGTCTTCATGCCATGTTTGGAAAAACACAGAACATTAGCACCTTGAATCTTGGCGAGGGGAATACCTTGGATGGAAAATAGAGGAGACCACCAAATGTTCTAGCTAGTTGAAAGAGAGTCCATCATGGAACTCATCACCGAACTAGAAAAGCCAAGGCTTAATAGCTTCTCAATCTTTCCATATGCTCTTGATAACAAAAGAGCCCTGTATGTGCATGGGTTCTCACATGATGAGAAGGGATTGAAAGCCAATTCCCTTCCATGCAAGTCTATTAACAAGAAACCTAAAGGAATTGCAATGCTGAACCAGAATCTTCCAAGCTTCATCTCTAGTGATGGCATGAATAATCCATTTTGCACAAAGGGCAAGGCCTTGCTTCTGTGTGGAGAGAAGGCCAAGGCCTCCAAACTCTTTTTGGAGATAAGAAAAATCACAAGCAACTCTATGAAAACCATGATTGTTGGAACTAGAGGCCCAAAGATAATCATAGAGCAGTCACTCTAATTTTTTATAAGAGGCTTTAGAAGGATCCCAACAAGAAGAATAATTGACATGTGTAGCTACAAGTACTTTTGAGAAAATATAAAATTTTTTTGAAACAAAAAGTGGTTTTGTAAGCCAATAGTCTAGCTTCTTCATGATTTTGGCAAGCACAACACTCCACAAATCTATTGGCGAAGCTTGAAAGGCAAAAGGAATTTCCAAAAAGTGAAAAATCTCCCCATGTGTGATCCATTTCCATTCAAATTGGTTAAGACAAGGTGGAGCTGGCAAAAAAGACTAGTGATAACAAAGTGTTTTATGCCATTGAATAGTAGAGCCAAAGGCTTGACAAGAAGTGTCAAGGAAATTAAAGACACTATCAATGTTTTCTTCATCCTCCAAAAAAGTGAGAAAATAATCATCAACAAAATGACCATTGACCAACTAGAAAGAGGAATCTGGCAAAGAAATGCCATGAACCAAACCTAAAGATATAGAGAGGGCTAGCAAGTAACCAAACCCTTCATCAGAAAGAACATATAACACTTGAGCCAGAGGGCAACCTTGCTTGATTGAATGAAAAAGCCAAAAAGTATCAAATTGGGAGTTATTGATAGTAATGCAAGCATTAGCATCTCCAAAGAGCATCTCCATAGATTGCAAAAAATTGGGACCAAAACCAAGAGCTTGGAGCTTAGGAAAAATGAAAGGTCATTCAATCTAGTCATAGGCTTTAGCAAAATCAATTTTCAAAAAAATAGACAGCTAATTGGACTTGCAAGCCCACCCCATACCTTCCTAGACAATAATGATGTTGTCAAGAATATACCTAGATTTGATAAAGCCAATTTGCTCTAGCTGCACAATTAAATGAAGGAGATGATGAATTTTAAAAGAAATTGCCTTAGCAATAATCTTATAGGACACATTAAGAAGGGTAATGGGCCGCTAGATACAAATATCCTCAGGATTGCTAGCTTTAGGTATGAAGTTGATATTTCCTTTGTTGATAATAGCTCCTAGGGTTTTAGAGCGATCGATTTCAAGATAAACTTTATATAGGTCATGACCAATAAGCTCCTAAAGGTGTTTGTAAAATTTGAAAGGAAACCCTTCAAACCTGGGGGACTTGTCATCAGCCATGGAGAAAACCACCTCTTTAAGGTCTCGAATGGTGAGAAGCTACTCACAAAAAGCACATTTCTTTTGAGTAGTAGAAATACAATTTCTGAGGACTTCCTCCCAAGTAAACAAATTTTTCGATGAAGAAAACACGATTTCATAATGGTGAACAAAAGCTTGCAGGATGTTAGGGAGATAGGAGAGAAAAGAAGTGCTTTGTTTGACTTTTTAAATCCCAAAATTGGTATGATGAGCTCAAAGAGCCTAAAAGAGCTCCTTCGAAGCTTTATCGCCAACCTCCAACCAATGGAGGTGAGCTTTGATTTGGGCCCCTTGAGAAGCATAATTATCCACAACCTATTTTTCATGGTGTAGTTTGGCATGTTGAATTTGTAAATCAACATCAAAAGGGTTAAGGGTGAGAGCCTCAGAAGCTTTCTTGAGAGAAGTGGTAGTGGATTCATAAGATCGCCTTCTGAAAACCACCAACTACTACCCATAGATGTGCAAAAATCAAGTGGTTCTAGTAATGGTATCATTCCACCATTGAATTCACCCTATCTAATAATGCGGATGTGGCTCCAAATTCTAGACACGTAGGATATGAGCAATAGTGGAAGCATGCATTAGCACTAATGTATTGAGGAAAAAGTAAGTCCTAACAACTCATTGGATAATTGTGTGCCACAAAATAGAAAAATAAATGGGATATTCATCTAATAATGTCACATCTGAAAAGGGAATGATAGGTAAAGCTCGATCCTCAAAAAAGGAGAAAAAAATTTGTGCAGCAATCATGGCACAATTGAGACATTTTAAAATGCAGTTAGAGCCAACTCAAAAGTTGGACCAAGTGTGTCAAACCCCACTATGTTGGAAATGGTTAGTATTGGGATAAAAAAGGACCAATTTATTATGCATGTAGTACCAGGCTTCCCTTTCCCTAGCTGTCCAACGAAAAGGAAAAATGTTGTCTTTGTCAAAGGACAACTCAACCATATTGAAGTCACCACACATAACCCATGTAGCTAGAGGCAAGTTGTTAGCCATCCAACCCCACAATTGAGATCTTTCCACAACATCATTGGAAACATAAACATTAACAACTCTAAAAGAATGATTGTTAATAGAAAGAAAAAGCAAAATAATTGTGTACATGGGGTCGAAACTATGCGAAATAATAGCAAAATGAAGATGAGGTGATGGAAGAGTAACTACACCAGCGCTTCCAAAATCGTGCTAAGAGGAAAGCATAATGCCATCTAACCAAATAATGCAACATGCAAAGGAAAGCATAAAGATAGAGATCTTAACTTGTTGGATACAAAAAAATCTAAATTACCAAGTTTATGATAGGTATCCCTAATACAGTACTTTCTAGAGAGGTCTATAAGACCTCGCACATTCCATGATAAAAAAATTCATGAAAATTCTTCCATATCTTCCTTGTCCTCAAGAGAGGAGTAAGTATTCTACAAGAAAGTTGAAATTTGGTTAAAATTAGAAGGAAAATCCTCTGGACTAATGGTATGACATTTCTCCTTTGATTTTTTAGCATGTTTGGGAGGATTGTGAGAATGTCGCACATTCTGAGTCACAATAGATGAAGAAACAAGAGGGGTGTGAATCATAGCCAAGGTGTTAGCCCTGACGGCCACCTTAATCCCCTATGAACTAGTGTTTTAAACCTATGAAACATCAGGGTTTGGCTTTGAAAAAACCACTTGCATTCCTCTAATGGCTGGGGTTCGTGCTCTTGTTGAAATAGGAGAAACCAAAATGACAATTGCATATGACTGTTTATGAGCCAAGGGAGCCTTTCCCTTGTGCCCAATAGTAGTCCATTCTTCTTTTTGCTTCCCTTCTATTGGTTTGATAGGGGCCTCTTTAGATGGGGGTTTAATCCTAGGCACAGCCAAAGGGAAATCCCTAATCTTGTGTTCTGCTATCTGGCACCTATAATAGGTGTTAGGCAAGCTCAAATAAAGCACCTTTTGAGAGAAGGATTGGGAACCAATTTGTATCTCCATAGAATCCTTAAGATCCTTGGAGAGATCAACCTCAATGCAAATGCATTTCTGAGGATGAGCATTGAATTTTTTTTTATGTTCCTTAGTAATAACTTTGCCAAGAGTATTGACAATAGACTCAATAAAAGGCCAACATGGCAAGGGTAAATCCAGGAAGTCTACCCACACAGGAACTCTAAGCTTTTTATCTTCAGATACAGTGAAATTTCTTGACCATCTTTGAAAAACAAGTAGGGAAGAATGCACAAACTAAGGACCATTACTAAAAACCACATCTACCTGCGATGGGTTGGCAAAATGAAATAAAAAAAGCCTTTGGTAAGGTTTCACCCAGCATCAAGGTGGACTCCACGAGGAGTCTAGCTCTTACTAACCCATTCTCGGAGCATAGCTTCAAGAGGAGTCCCACCCAAAAAATACCCTATTAAGGTGTGTTTCTCTAACCTATCACAAGTAGCATCAAATTCTTGCAAAGGAAGGAAAATATCAGGATTACATTGTGAAAGACCTTCGAGACGAATTTGCGAGGACATTTGTTTAGTGGAGGTACCATGGCTTTTCGAAGAAATAGCGTGAACACCAGTATTAACAACTGGGTCACCACTAGCCAGGGCCATTATAAACTAGCCTAAAAACTCTCTCAATAAATGCAGTTTGACAAATGGAAAACACAAAAGGAAAGCTCAGACAAATAGCCACTTGTAAAGAAACTCAAAGATTGCATGAAATCTTAATAGAATTAAAACTTGCTTGACAACTTTCACCCTAAAGATTATTACACTTACAAAAACTCTAAATAAAACAAACACACTCCAATCAAGATCTGCACACAAATTCTCAAACTTCAAGAGTCTCAATTGATCCAAAACATGCATAATATTAATTCTCTTCAATCACCAAGCATGCTTCGAATAAAATTCACTCACACTTGAGAAATATACATTAATGTTATAGAGATACTTGCTCATTGGGAAGCATCTCATTACTTCTATTAGGACACAAGAAGCAAATACAAATGTCATGTCTGAAATTGGTTTTCAATCACAATACAATTTAGTCAATATATTGTGCTTATCCAGATCGATGCGATTGTAGCTTCTTGAAATGACAAGTTATTGGTAATCAAATAAGTATTATATCCAATAATCATCCGTGAAAGCAGTAAAATGCAGCTTTACATCTTCAAAATTGCTTGAGCCTTGAACAACAATTACAATTTTCCCAAAGTGTTCCAGATTAACAATGTTGCGTTAATCATCACCGCAAATTGAAAAATAAATAAATAAGAAAATAGCCATGGTAACAAACTTTGAGCGGAGTATTTACAATAGGTAGGAGGTACCATCATTGCAAGTATAATTACAGAATGTCATTCTTGGCATACAAGATATCAAACTTTATGAATTGGAAATCATGCAGACAAGTCTTTGTAATTAATTTGTTGGACTAACTATTGATGTTCCTCTTCAATATTGGTGACATGTCTTAATAGTTTCTTGTGTTCTATAAATCTAGTGATTGTATCTAACTTAATGGCTTCTTGTGTTCTATAAACCTAGTGATTGTATCTAAAATTAAGAGAATGATTTGATACAACGAAAACCCTAGCTTATAACAGAACAATGATTAAATATTAGTCAACATTCACACCCTTGGTTACAACATCACCTGTGTACATGACGCATCAGACAATGTATTTTGCATGGCAGGGATTGAAACATTTATAAACCTACACATAACAATTAACCATGCCTGTCTGATGTGGATGAAATAGGAAAGGCAGTTAATGATCTCAGAAACGAGGTTGTTAAGCTTTGCCTTAGCAGAGTGTTGAATTTCATAAATGACCTCATTGTTCTGGAAATTGTTAGTTTTGTTAGCTTTGGACAGCTGTTTGTCCATTTGCTATTATTTAGCAAATAATTGTTTTGCTAACTAATTGGTTAGATTAGAAACAAATATTTGTTAATTAATTGACCACTTTTGGAAACAACTAGAAACCAACTTGGTTAGGGTTGTTAAGTTGTTTTAATCTCAACCGTTGATTGTAAATCAATCTCGGCGATTGGTTTACCAACAGGAGTAGTATAAAAGGAGGTCAGGGGGCATTTGGAGAATATGAAGTTTGGAGAAATGTTTGCAGTGTTAGCAAACAATCTTGCACTATTAGCAAGAGCACAGTGTTAGTGTGGGAATAGCAGTGGGGAATATCAGCGGGAGAAATTAGGAGGTTGTCAGAATTCTGCCAGTAAGAGGCAAGGAATTTTGTATCTCTTGATTTGCTGAAGTTTAATATAATTCTTCATGTATAGGACTAGTTTTCCCTTAGGGGTTTTTCCAAGGATAATTTGTCTGAAAATATTGTGTTCATAGTGTTGCGCATTTCTTTCCGTATTTTATAAGTGACGTTGTAGTTGTGTTATTTTTCGATATTAGCTAGGAATTTATTTTCAGTAGTTAAATAATCATTTATGATAGGAGATTAATAATCAGTGATTGCAAAAAAAATCTTTTTTACATGATATTAGAGCATTGTTAAGGGTAGAAGAGTTTTTCCCTAGGAAAGAAATTTTGATCTCTTTAGATTTATTATTGCTTTAAACCCTTGAGTTGGCTTCAGCTGGTTTGAGAGATCAGGATAGATTGGATGGTGCCTCAAATTTTGGTGTCTGGAAGGCCAGAATTTCTTTATTGTTGGAGGAGAATGGTATCAAAGATTATGCTACTAGTTTTGTACCTGTACCAACGGATGCAACACAGCTTGCAGCATATAGGAAGGATGATGCCAAACCGAGGAGGATTATCCTTGATGGTGTCAAGGATCATATTGTTCCACATATCACAGAGCTAGATACGGTGAAGAAGATGTGGTATGCCATTCTGAACCTATACCAGAATGCTACCACCAACATGAAGTTGATTCTCAGAGAGAAGCTAAAGAATACCTGAATGAATCAGGGAGAAGACATCACAAGTTACCTCACCAGGCTCAGACTTGTCAAGGATGAGTTAGCAGCTATTGGAGATAGCCCAAGTGATGACGAGCTAGTGAGAATAGCCCTAAATGGGTTTACTAAACAATGGAGTGTCTTTGTTCAAGTTGTTAGTGGACGAGATACTTTACCAAGTTAGGATCGACTATGAACTGATTTCACTTAGGAGGAGTTTAGACTAAGTCTTGTCAATGGGGCCAACAAGAGTCAAAAAAATGAGGTGGAACAAGAGAACGTTGCCCTAGTAGGTAAAGGGAAAGCAAAGAAGGGATCTAGCAAAGGATCAAATTCACAAAATGAAAAGAAGAAGGACCTTTCTAAGGTCAAGTGCTTTGGATGTCACGAGTTTGGCCACTATGTCAGTGATTGCCCAGAGAGGAAGAAGGGTAAGAAGTAGGTGGTAGCTTCAGCGAGTGCAGAAGAACTCTCCAATAGAATGGAAGATAAGTTTGCACTCATAGCTTGTATGGTTAGCTCAACTTCATAGTGTGTTTGGTATATAGATAGTGGGGCCTCATTTCATACGACAGGAGTTAGAGAGTACTTCTCCAGTTACAAGGAGGAGGACACCAACATCTAGATTTCTATGGGAAACTTGTCCAAACTCAACCCTGTTGGGAAAGGGACTGTTCAGTTTTAGAGGGAGAATGGAAAGATAATTCCACTTCATGATGTGTTATATGTGCCAGGCTTAGGTATGAATTTGATTTCTGTATCTGTTCTTCAGGATAGGGGGTATAATGTACTCTTTAGAGGGACACATGTGTTGATTAAGCACAAGGATTGGAAATCACCCATAACTATTGGAGTTAGGAGTGGTCACCTTTATAGATTGCAGTTTGATACTCCTAAGGCACTTATGAGCAATAGTAATCCTAGAGATCTTGGAGAGCTATGGCATAGGAGGATGGGCCATATTCATCATGGAGCACTTAGATTGCTTCATGAGACTGTGATAGGTGTTCCAGAGGTGAGCACAGAGCATGACAATGTATGTAAGGGATGTGTGTTGGGGAAGTTTGCGAAAGCATATTTTCCAAGGAGTGACACCAGATCTAAGGGTGTTCTTGATCTAGTACATTCAGATGTTTGCGGACCAATGTTGACGAAATCTCCTAGAGGATATGAGTACTATGTTACTTTTATTGATGATTTCTTTAGAAAGACCTGGATATACTTCTTGAAGACTAAGGATGAGGTTTTCAGTCAATTCCAAGAGTTCAAGGCTCTTGTGGAGAACTCAACAGGAAAGAAGATAAAGGTTCTTCGGTCAGACAATAGAGGTGAGTACAAAAGAAATGTCTTCCAGGAGTTCTACACCAGAGAAGGAATCAAGAGAGAATGGATTGTTCCTTACAATCCACAATAGAATGGAGTTGCTAAGAGGAAGAACCGTTTTATATCGGAGGTAGCAAGAGCTATGCTACATGACCAGGACATGCCTCGTTACTTATGGGCAGAGGCGTGTAATACAATAGTCTACATTTAGAATAGAGTTCCACACAAGGTGCTAGGGAAGATGACACCAAAGGAGGCTTTTACAAGGAAGAAGCCAGATGTTAGTCATTTCAGGATATTCGAGAGTTTGGCATATTTCCATATTCCTGGAGATACACGTACAAAGTTAGATTAGACTGTTCAATTTCAGAGGGAGAATGGAAAGATAATTCCACTTCATGATGTGTTATATGTGTCAGGCTTAGGTATGAATTTGATTTATGTATCTGTTCTTCAAGATAGGGGGTATAATGTACTCTTTAGAGGGACAAATGTGTTGATTAAGCACAATGATTGGAAATCACCCATAACTATTGGAGTTAGGAGTGGTTGCCTTTATAGATTGTAGTTTGATACTCCTAAGGCACTTATGAGCAATAATAATCCTAGAGATCTTGGAGCTATGGCATAGGAGGATGGGCCATATTCATCATGGAGCACTTAGATTGCTTCGTGAGACAGTGACAAGTGCTCCAGAGGTGAGAACAGAGCATGACGATGTATGTAAGGGATGTGTGTTGGGGAAGTTTGCGAAAGCATCTTTTCCAAAGAGTGACACCAGATCTAAGGGTATTCTTGATCTAGTACATTCAGATGTTTGTGGACCAATGTCGACGAAATCTCTCAAAGGATATGAGTACTATGTTACTTTTATTGATGATTTCTCTAGAAAGACCTAGATATACTTCTTGAAGACTAAGGATGAGGTTTTCAGTTGATTCCAAGAGTTCAAGGCTCTTGTGGAGAACTCAACAGGAAAGAAGATAAAGGTTCTTCGGTCAGACAATGGAGGCGAGTATAAAGGAAATGTCTTCTAGGAGTTATGTACCAAAGAAGGAATCAAGAGAGAATGGATTGTTCCTTACAATCCACAACATAATGGAGTTGCTGAGAGGAAGAACCGTTCTATATCAGAGGTAGCAAGAGCTATGCTACATGACCAAGACATGCCCCATTACTTATGGGTAGAGGCGTGTAATACATCAGTCTACATTCAGAATAGAGTTCGACACAAGGTGCTAGGGAAGATGACACTAGAGGAGGCTTTCACAGGGAAGAAGCCCGATGTTAGTCACTTTAGGATATTCGGAAGTTTGGCATATTGTCATATTCCTGGAGATACACGGACAAAGTTAGATCAGACTGCAGAGAAGGGGTACTTTGTTGGGTATAGTGAGACCTCAAAGGCATATAGGATTTTCATTCCGGGGACAAAGAATAATTGTTAGACGGGATGTCAAGTTCATGGAGGACAAGGAATTTAGGAGATCCAGAGATTTGCCAGTAGATGATCAGAGTGAGCAGCCAATAGAAGCTCCAAGATCAAGTCAAGAGCAACAAAGCTCAAGTACAGTTACCAGTACGAGTGTAGACTCAGTTAGTGAAGATTCATAGAGTATGGAGCAACAGGTGCAATATGAAATGCATCTAGAAGACTTAGAGGTTGACATTTCATCCTTTACAGTTGGCAGTGGGAACCATGAGGTTCCAGATACACAAAGGGATACTCAGGAGTTTGTGGGAGCTCCTAGGAAGAGTACTAGATAACGAAGACAACCAACCAAGTTCAATGACTATGTTGCATTAGTTAGTCAATTGGTAGATAGTGAGCCTTCTAACTATCATGAAGCTGCAGAACATCAGGTATGACGAGATGCTATGGTTGAGGAATATTCTTCAATAATGCAGAATGATGTGTGGGAGGTAGTACCTAGACCAAACAATAGGGCTGTAGTTGGATCATGATGGATCTATAAGATAAAGCATGGTGCAGATGGTAGCATCGAGAAATACAAGGCGAGGTTCATGGCAAAGGGGTTCTCTCAGAAAGAGGGAATAGACTATGAGGAGACATTTGCTCCTATTGCCAGGTATACTTCTATACGAGCTATAATCTCACTTGCAGCACAGATGGGATGGCAAATCCATGGAATGGATGTCAAGACAACATTCCTTAATGGTGAGTTGAAGGAGGAGGTATACATAGAAAAACTAGAAGGCTTTGTAGCACACAACAAAGAGACCCACGTGTGCAGATTGAAGAAAGCATTGTACGGACTCAAGCAGGCTCCTACAGCGTGGTATGAGCGCATTGATACATACTTGCAAAAAATGGGCTTTGTGAAGAGTGAAGCAGATGCTAACCTCTACTACTTGATGGTTGGGGGTGAGATTCTCATTCTTGTTCTTTATGTGGATGACCTTTTTCTTACAGGTTCACTAGGGCTCATAGTGGATTGCAAGAGGAACCTTGCAGAAGAGTTCGAGATGAAGGATTTAGGACTTATGCACTACTTTCTAGGCATGGAAGTTTGGCAGACAGATGGGGAGATTTTCCTTGGTCAAGAGAAATATTGCATTGAAATGTTGAAGAAATTTGGGATGGAGGATTGCAAAGCCATGTCTACACCCATGATCACAAATTGGAGGAAGGTAGATACAACTAAGGAGAAAGATGTAGATCCCACTTTATATAGACAGTTGATTGGTTCGCTTATGTATTTGGTCAAAACTAGACCAGATATAGCATTTTCAGTAAACTCTCTTAGTCAGTTCATGGTTGAACCAAAGAGAATGCATTGGACAGCGGCTAAGCATGTGCTACATTACTTGCGTGGTACAGTCGAGTATGGGATCAGATATGTTTGAGGTGAAGGTATCAGGTTGATAGGCTATATTGACGCAGATTCGGAAGGAAGTACAACAGACAAAAGGAGCACTTTAGGGTGTTGTTTCGGCTTGGGATCAGGAGTTGTATCTTGGTTCAGCAGGAAGCAAAAGTTTGTGGCTCTAAGTTCAGCAGAAGCAGAATACATAGCAGCTAGCATGGCAACATGTGAAGCTATATGGTTTCGTAAGTTGTTAGTAGCCTTGTTTGGTCAGAAGGTGGAGACTACTGTGATACATTGTGATAATCAGAGTTGCATCAAGTTGTCTGAGAATCCAGTGTTTCATGATAGGTCTAAACATATAGATATCAGATATCACTTCATCAGAGATTGTGTACAAAGGGGAGTTGTTTAGCTACAATACATACCTACAGAAGAGCAGGTGGCAAACATTTTGACTAAGGCATTGGGGAAGACAAAATTTATCTTCTTCAGAGATAAGTTAGGTGTCTTGTAGAACAACTTCCTCGCTAAGAGGGAGTGTTAGTTTTGTTAGCTTTGGACAGCTATTTGTCCATTTGCTATTATTTAGCAAATAATTGTTTTGCTAACTAATTGGTTAGATTAGAAACAAATATTTGTTAATTAATTGACCACTTTTGGAAACAACTAGAAACCAACTTGGTTAGGGTTAAGTTGTTTTAATCTCAACTGTCGATTGTAAATCAATCTCGGCCGTTGGTTTACCAACAGGAGTAGTATAAAACGAGGTCAAGGGGGCATTTGGAGAATATGAAATTTGGAGAAACGTTTGCCGTGTTAGCAAATAGTCTTGTAGTTTTAGCAGGAGCACAGTGTTAGCGTGGGAATAGTAGTGGGGAATATCAGCAGAAGAAATTAGGAGGTTGTCGAAATTCTGCCAGTAAGAGGCAAGGAATTTTGTATCTCTTGATTTGCTGAAGTTTAATATAATTCCTCATCTGTAGAACTGGTTTTCCCTTAGAGGTTTTTCCAGGGACAATTTGACTGAAAATATTGTGTTCATAGTGTTGCGCATTTCTTTCCATATTTTATAAATGAAGTTGCAGTTGTGTTATTTTTCGATATTAGCTGGGAATTTATTTTCACCAGTTTAATAATCGTTTATGATAGAAGATTAATAATCAGTGATTGCAACAGTTAAATTTTTCACAGCAACATGGGTGTGCTCTGACAGCGAATGAATTGAGATCATTAGAGGGTTCCAACACAGATTTGGAGACCTGATGAGACAGGTAAAATGTGAAACTTTTCGCAGTTCACACATAGAGCCTGTCCAGGAGAAAATAATTAAGCCCTGACCTGGTTCCGCCTCCTACTGCAAGAAATACATGGAATTCCTGTAGATATAGACACAGATCCACAATCCTTACCAACCAAGGCTTAAAAGATAGAAATCAACGTTATCTGTAGATAAGGGTTTCAATTGACAATACGATATGAAATCTCCAGTACCTATTCTCGTTTTAGGGTTTCCAAATGAGAGAGTATAATGCTAGCAGGGTAATCTGAGAAGGATTGCTCACCGTTTACGGCGTCCGGACAATATATTGTTAAAAAAAATCCCGTCGCCGCCGTCCATTGCTGACAAACCCATAAAACATATTGTCAAAAAGATATCCACAAATTGTTAAAAGTAAAAGAAATTAAATTTCATTTCTCAGTAAATTCCTCAGGGGATCAGAAGCTTGTTAAGAAGATCGTAACTTCCAATCTCGTCATAGCATTTCCACATGGCATTTGTTTCTAGTGTCTGCGTGTATGATGTCGGTTCGAAAATCTGAGAGACAAATGAGAATGTGAGAGGCAAAAATGAAATTCTTTTCGCTTGAGGTTATCGTCTCTAGATCACGCACATCATTTAGCCTATGATATATCTCTCTAATAGTTAATTTTGTAATGATTTCTATCATCGTCCCAGAAAAACATCCAGACAAAAAGTTCCAGAACGCATCTGCAATATTGCTCCGTTAATCGTCTCCCATGGCGGCAGGCTCTTGAAGCCAAGCGGGCTCCCGAGACGACGGAAAACAAGTCTCCACACATTCTCGTATACTATAAATTTTAGCGAAATCGTATTGCTCTAGCTTCTCTTTGTGATTCGATATATTGAGGAAAAAATAGCTTCACACTCGATCCGAGAAACATTCAAAGATCACCAACAAATTGGCAAAAAACCAGTACAGAACCGGGAATAAAAAAGAGAACAGAGCAGGATCGCCTACAGGAGCCAATTGAACCCAGTCGGCATTCCCATCCTTGGTCACAACTTAGGCTTGAAGTCGTAGATCACCCCGAGGTTTTGGGTTCGATTCTACCTCCGGATTCAACCGATGAGAATGGGGGCTAGTCTCACCCTAAGCTCACACGGGCTGGCTGGGACACCCCATGTGAAACGAAAGAAAATTGGTGTGCTCTAAAATGCGAAGAATTGACACCATTAGAGGGTTCCACCACATTTTTGCAAACCTGATGAGACGGTTAACTGAGAAACCCAACCCGAGCTTATCTCCTCTTTTCACAGAAAGCCTGTCCACGAGGAAAAAATCCGAGCCCTGACCTGATTCCGCCTGTTAGTGCGTGAAATACACGAAATTCCTGTAGATACAGACACATGAGATCCACTATCTCCTTACCAACCAACGCTTAAAAGACAGAAAACAACGTTATCTGCAGATAAGGGTTTCAATTGACAAATACGATATGAAATCTCCGGTATTCTCTTTTAGGGTTTCCAAATGAGAGAAAGTATCCTGTTGGTAGGGGAATTTGAGAAGGATCACTCACGTTGTTTGCGGTGTCTGGTGTTGAACATCATCTATGACAGAGTCTCCAGATCCAACCTGTCGCCCCCGGCGCCGTCCATCGCTGACCGCCCCATAAAACATATTGTCAAAAAAGCACCGACAAATTGTCAAAAAATAATACAGATCCGGGAAGAAATCAGAAAAACCTTGCATACCTGAATGCCCTCTGGAAATACACTCCGCCAATCGTCGCTTAAAAAGTAATGAACTCGCCTCAAAAAGAAACAGTCAGAGAACGAGCAGAATTCTTGCAGTTGCGGCATTCCCCGAGAACTTCAGAAGGAATAAATCCACGTTTCCGTGACAGGTATCCGGTCTAGGGCGCTGTCTTGGCGGTAACATATAGCTAGTGGCTAATTAGTCGACTGGATTATTTATATTCGTTTTTTTTTTTAATTAAATAAAACAAAAGAAAAACATGTTAATGCAATTTTCAAACTAATTAAAAACTCATTAAAGAGGTGAATGTATTAGGAAGAGGATAAGTACAACAGCTCTGGAGATGGGCCATAACTTAGCAGCCATTATAACCATGTAGCTGCAGCCGGACAGCAGAAGCGCGAGACCACCTAGTATTTGGACTACTGCAGAAGTAAGACGCATCTTGAGCAACCACGACATGAACAGAAATAGAACAATGAAAGAACTGAGCGCCGATAGCAGAGCAACGGCCGGAGGTGTGTCCCCAATAAAGGCCAGCAAGGCGAAGTTCGTCGGAATGAGAACATAAACTGAGATCAAGATTATGTCTTTTTCTTCGAAACCAGGTTCTCCTAGTGAAGGCATTCTGCACCCACAGCGTTGCAGACTTGTCGTATATTTCTATACTGACAGCGATGGTATATATTTATAGCGCTCCAACGTCTCTTGGCCCACCATCTGTATAGTATGTCCAACTACCCAAAGGCCAACGACCAACAAGTCGTATAGGCGTCCAAGGAAAAATTCAAAGATGCAGATTACAACGAATAGTTGATAAATGTAGATTACAAGGAAAATTTGAAAAATGAATGTATTTTTCTTATCTTAGTAATACTTGTAGGCACGCTAAGTATATTGTGACATTTTATGGATTCCAACTAGTTAATAGATTATGTGAAAAAAATTAACTAATTAAATATTGAAATTATTAGTACGGGCATGCTAAATATATTGTGACATTTTATGGATTCCAACTCGTAAAAAAATTAACTAATTAAATAGTGAAATTAGACAAACTAAAAAAAAATTAATTTCATCATAACCATTACATATAAACTATTAATAAAATTACAAATAAATAAATTAAGATTGAAATTAGTAATATACCTTAGTTTTAATTATAATATATATTTAAATTAATATTTTTTACAAAGTAATTATATAGTAACTATAATACTAGTCATATTATAACTATTCTTTATTCAGTGATCAAATTAAAACTTAAAAATCATTGTTCTTACACATTCATCAAATTTAAATTATATCTATTATTTTACCTCAAAATTAAAAATAAATAATACTAACAAGAGCTCGGTGGAGTCATAGTCCTTTACAATGCAAATCTTAATAGCTGATGCTAATATATTTAAAAGGTACAAAATTATAAATGAATATAATTATATAATTTCTTATTAAAAAAATAAAGATTAATTATAAATCAATTTTAAAGAAAATTAATTTATTATTTACAATTCATCAATGAATAAAAAGTTAATTGTTAGATAAAGCAAAAAAAAATTAGGTAGGGATTTTCCAAATTTGTACATTCAAATGGAATATGTAGTACATAAAGGAAAAATGGACATATATACATAGAATTGAAATGAAAATGTCTAAATGTGAAAAAGTTCAATTAGGTGCATCAATTATTTATAGAATAAAAATAAAATGTCATTTCTTGTACATGAAGACAATAATATTCATTATTATAATCAGGCATAAAAAGAAAATTCTTTTTCTTGTATAGTTCAATTAGGCACATCAATTATTTAAAAAAGAAAAAGAAAATGTCATTTCTTGTATAGAAAGACAATCTGAAAATGTTCATTCGCATCAACTATTTACAAAATAAAAAGAAAATGCCTTTCCATACATTCTTACATGGAAGTTTGACTAAGAATATAGAAGATAAGGCTTTACAAAAAGTAAATAAAAATATGTTTTTTTAAAAAAAAATTAATTTTGAAAAATGAGAAATCTATATAAATCAAAGTATTCCTAAAGTGAACATTAAAAGGTATTCTATAATTTTAAAATAGAACCAAAATTTAACAAATAATAATGAATAATAAATTTATCAATTAAAGAATGAAAAATATTTTTAATACTACCAAATATAATAGTTTGTGTTTAAAAAAAAATGGTATGAAAGATATACATGGTCATAGTAACTTTGATATGTAAAATAATGAATAATTCAATTGATAAACAATTAATTCAATTTAAGGATTTAATGATTAGATTAATAATTTCACATTAGAAATAACAAAATAGAAGAAGATTAGCACCAACAAACTCTAATTTTACTTAACAAATAACAAATCTTAAATCCTAAAAATTGAAACACTAACTATCCAAACCTTGCGAAGATGATTTTCTCTAATCATCTACATCACATTCAAATTACCTCTTCTTAGAGTCTTTTAGAAAAAAAACTTTTGAGGAATATTAGTTTTACAAATAAAATATTTTTTTTATTTAGAGTACTTTAATATTTTGAAAAAGTACATATGGTACAGGAAGAAAGGAAGCACAAGATGGATCGTTAAATACTGTCAAATCATTTTAGACAATAATGCTATGAGCATTATGGACTTTCAGAAAAGTTGTAAAAGAAAAATATTTAGATGGCATAACACTTGGAACAATATTTTGAGTCAATGATGACTAATTCATCCAACTTGGCTATTATGTATTGTATGCAAAACTTGTCTATTATGCATTGTACATGAGAATAATAATAAGAAAGGAATTAGATTAAAAATGTAAGCTTGATTGATTGAAATATTTATATTTCATAGCATTGATTTAATATTGAAAATTTGGCACGAGGTTATGGTCTTCACCATGAAAATTATTAATCTAACAATCAACATTGTTATATCACTATTAGGATTCAAGTCAAACTCATTGACCACTATTTCATAAATTAGGCGTTCCAAAAGCTAAATAATTATGCATAAGAAGGGTGTGGGGTGTTTAGATGCTTGAATTGAGGAACATTCACATACTGATCTAGTGGAAATGGATTATATTTGCCAGTTATTTAATCGATCATATATACACCAAAACTCATTAATCAATAGTCATGTCAAAAAAAATACATTCTATATGGTTAATTCATTGAATCATTTGGTCAAATCAAGCCACTCAAACATCTAGCTCATCTGTTTCATAGATTGAAGGTTTGGAAATAGTTTCTAAACTAGTGCGGATGCATTCAACAAAAAATATTATGAACTAACACAAGTCATTTGTAGCCTGTTAAGGAAAGAGGATAAATGTTTCCAAAAAAGATTTGATGGGACACATACATGTGATTTTCATAAAAAAGAAAAAAAAACCATTAAATAGGAAATGATGCAAATTGGAAAGGCTCTTTTCAACAACAAGTGGATGCAACTAACCAAAGCCATGAAGATATATAATGAGAGTTTATTCTCTTCATGCATATTTTAGAGGACAAAGCCTTAGCATCAATAGTACTTAAAGTAGTTCATGTTGAAAATGAGAATGGAGTAACTGAGAGGGGGAGGGGGTGAATCAGTTACCACAAAAACATTTCACAGTCCCTTAGATGTCTAAAAGCTTGATCTTAGTTACAAATTACTAAAACTTGATAATGTAGCAAATAATAATTATTATTAAGAACTGATAACCAAAAACAATTAAGCAATCATGAACACTAGAGACACCAGATTTAACGTGGAAACCAAATATGGAAAAAACCACCAATGTAACTAGTTACTGTTTTTCACTCTTCTGAAGTGAGCCTTGTTAGGAGCCAACCCTATTAAAGGTTACAAAACACACTGTTAGGTGTGACCCTGTTAGAGGATTTAATCACCCTGTTAGGAGTGTCCTTGCTAGAGGTCTTTAGAACAATTCAATTGAACTATCACCTTGTTAGAGGATTTATAGAATGGTTGTTGAACCAACTCTATTAAGAGATTTTGAGTTCACTGTTACAATGGTTAGAAAGCAACAGTGAAGTGATCTGATGCAATATGCAACTTATCTTTGTTGATTACAGATCTCTGTTATTCTTGACCGAATCCTTACTGATCAAATACAACTTTTCAGCTCCTTCAACGCATCTGATCCTTTATTAGACTTTTCTCAACATTCACCTTTTCATTTCACACTATAATGCACCTTCATAACTTTTTTCACACTTTTTTTGATTTACAACTTGAGTGACCATATATACCTTTTAGATTATCTTAGTCGGCTCGAATCACTAACCAATAATCAAACAAATACAATAGTCAGCTAGAAATAATTAAAATTACAAACTAACAAATCCCTTTACTGGCCGACCCTACTCGGTTAATACTGTTCAAAAAATAATTCATGTGTTAACTGACTGAGCTTAGTTAATACAGCGAACTTCGTGACAACCCTTCAATCGTCGGGAGAACTCGGTAAGTACTGAGTTTCCATAGATGATCGAGTGAGCTCGGTGGAAACTGTCTTTGCCAAATTCCTTTGTTGACCGAGTGATTTCGGTTAACACTGTCTACCTCATTTTCTTCGATAACCGAGTGAGCTCAGTTAACACTTGTCTGCCTTATTTTCTTTGATGACCGAGTAAGCTTGGTTAACACTTGTTTGCCTTATTTTCTTTGATGACTGAGTAAGCTCGGTTAATACTGACAACTTCATTTTCTTCGATGACCGAGTGAGCTTGGTTGACACTATCAGCCTCATTTTCTTCGATGACCGAGTGAGCTCGATTGACACTATATGCCTCATTTTCTTCGATGACCGAGTGAGATCGGTTGACACTATCTGCCTCATTTTCTTCGATGACCGAGTGAGCTTGATTGACTGAGACTAATAACTGATATGACATTTGTGTGACATTAAGGACAACATTATCCAACAATCTCCCTCTTTGGCATTGATGGAAACACAACATGTCATAACAGAATGAAACTTTGAAATAAGTCCAACAAGATAACAGACTTCTCTCTCTTTTAAGGAACTTCATAGTAGATTTTTCAAATTTCACAAATTTCAGAAGGATATGACAGTAGATCTCTCCCTCTTTGCCAACACATGCCAAAGATAACATAAGTAAAGTGAATTGCAATGTACCTTTAGTACTGATTCATATGCAATAATTTCTGATTAAATTGCATCAACAGATAGATCTTCAATCTTATATGCGTTGATGCATCACTAAAACTTATTTTAGTGAACTTTAGATAGGGGAATGACTCCTAACTTACCTCTAAGATACAAAAATGCATCCTTAGATAAGGGCTTTGTGAATATATCGGCAATTTGTTCCTTTGTGTGAACATATTCCAATCTGATCTCCTTGTCTTGCACCAATTCTCTGACAAAATGATATTTGATTGCAATATGCTTGGTCTTGGAATGCATCACTAGATTCTTGGATATGTTGATTGCACTAGTATTGTCACAGAACATAACAACTAGTTTTTTGATTTCCATCTTCATTCCTTGTAATAACTACTTAAACCAAACAATGTTGGAACAATTTACTACTGCAGCAACATACTCTGCCTCTACTGTAGATTGGGATGTACAATTTTGCTTTTTGCTTGTCCAAGAAACTAATCTCTTTCCAAGAAAGAATGCTCCTCCACTTGTGCTTTTTCTGTCATCAAGATTCCCTACCCAATCAGCATCAGTAAAACCTTTCAAATCCAAATTACCTCCAAATTTGTACCATAGTCCATAATCTTCAGTTCTTTTCAAATATCTCATTATTCTCTTGATTGCCATTAGGTGAGTTTCTCTTGGTTTTGCTGAAAATCTTGCAACAATACCAACTGCAAGAGCAATATATGCCCTGGTATGAACTACATACTGCAACTTTCCAATCATAGATCTATACAATGTTTGATCTACTTCTTTGGATTCATCATCTTTGGTAAGTTTCAATCTAGTACACATAGGAGTTCAAACAGGTTTACAATCCTCCATACCAAATTTTTTCAATATCTCCTTGATGTATTTTGATTGAGTAATGAAGATGCCATTCTTATTTTGTTGAATTTGAGGACCAACAAAGAATTTTATTTTACCAAACATAGACATTTCAAATTTCTTGTTCATTTGTTCTGAAAATTCTTTGCAAAGATCATCATTCCCTGTGAAAACAGTATCATCTACAAATATTTCTACCAAGACAATCTTATTATCTAGTCCTTCCTTTATATACAAGCTACTATTATCATTAGTTCTTTGAAAACCAATCAGAATAAGATAGTTATGCAATCTTTCATACCATGCTCTAGGGTCTTGTTTCAGACCATACAGTGCCTTGTGTAATTTGCAGACCATGTCCCTTTTATCTGGATCAACAAAACCTTCAGGTTGTTCAATGTAAACCTCTTCATCTAGTATTCCATTGAGGAATGCTAACTTGACATCCATCTGATAAACTTTGAGTCCTTTGTGAGCAGCATATGCAAGTAAGGTTCTGACTCTTTCCAATCTTGCAACAGGAGCAAAATTTTCCCCATAATCTATGCCTTCTTCTTGAGAGTATCCTTTGCATACCAATCTAGCTTTGTTTCTAGATACCTTACCATCTTCAGTCAACTTGTTTCTGAATACCCACTTGGTTCCAATTATATTCTTATCTTTAGGCCTGGGTACAAGAGTCCATGTCTTGTTCTTCTCTATCTGTTCTATTTCCTCATTCATTGCCTCAATGATCTATGTCAAATCTCATTTCTCTATCAAAAACTCAATTTTTTTCAAAAACTAAAAATACCCTTTTATAGATCTCAGATTCAATATCATCATTATATAAATTTTTGAGTGTTTTGATTAGTTATAATATGTTGTGATCTCAAAATATTTAAAAAATATATTTCAACATTTCAGAAGATGCTTCCTCAAATAAGGAAAAAAAATAGTAAATCATATCAAAAAAATAAAGAAATTATATTTATCACTAGAGGAGAGAATCCTCTTCATGAATATGTAATTTTTTTTGAAGAAGGTATAGATTAGATAGGGAAGTTTTGACGGGAGGAAAAAACTGTTGGATTTTGACAAGGTCGAACTTGAGTACTTATAAAAAAGAAAATATAAATCAAAAATAATTTTTTTTTTTTTTTTTACTAGCTATACATGTCATCTATAAAATATTTTCAAATTAGAACAAAAAAAGATGATTTTCACATACTTGTTTGACGAGAACTAGATCCTATATTTTTTACAGTTAAAAAAAGGACTTCAAAATAAAATAAAATGAATAAATTATTAGTCAAAAAAATTATAAAAATTATAGGCATCAAATTCATAAAATTCTACACATTTCATCCATTTACATCATCTTCATATTTTAAACACAAATACCAATTTTTTTGTCATTAATGTTGAACTGTCACATTTTGATATCACGTTTCTTTATAAAAGGTGACACAGGTTTGTGCTTTTACCCTATCATTTGCCAATGCATCTTTAATACTTCTAGGTTCAAAATCAGCAAGTAAACAAGTATTTTTCAACTTACTTCTTGTCAGGGTTCCTTCAGATTTGTCTCCAATGATCTGATCTGGTGTATGATGTCTTTTGACATATTTAGCTAATACAGGTTCTTTACCTCTTGAATGAGTTTCATTGATATCGGCTTGTGCTTCAATTTCATGTTCAAGCTGTTCTGGCTTGGTTGCTTTAAACTCAGTAGAAACTTGCTCGGTAATGTCTAAATATTGCTATGGCTCGGTTTGAACTCTTTGCAACTTGGTTACTGAAGACTCAGGAGTTGAGGATTCTTGAGTGAACGGTATACTTGGTATAGTGTCTAGTTCAATGTAAACAAATCTCTTGTAGTCTTCAGGTATCTTTTTGCTTTCTTCTTCTGATTTGTCTGCAAACTCATCAACTTTCACATGTGCACTTTCTATGACTTTGTGAGTGGATAGATTTAAACATCTATATGCTTTGCTTTTGCAAGAATATCCCAAAAATATTCCTTCATCACCTTTTACATCAAATTTTCCTTTTCTAGATTCTTTCAAAATATAACATTTGCTTCCAAATACTTTCAGATAACTTACATTGGGTTTGTAGCCATACCATAATTCATAGGGAGTCTTGAATGAGTCCTTCTTCAACTTCACTTGATTTAAGGTATGAACTGCAGTGCTAATGGCTTCCTTCCAGTATTTGATAGCATTATTTTTTTTGTATCATCAGGGTTCTTGCACAATCCATAATGGATCTGTTTCTTCTTTCAGCTATTCCATTTTGTTCTGGAGTTCCTGGTGCTGAAACCTGTCTTTTAATACCTCTTTTAATGCAGAAGTTATTGAATTCATGTGAAATGAATTCACCACCTCTGTCTGACCTTAAACATTTCAGCCTTTTCCCTGTTTCTTTTTCTACTCTTGCCAAATACCATTTTAATTTCTCAAATGCTTCTGATTTATTCCTTAGATACATGACAGTCATCATTCTTGAATACTTATCAAAAAAAGAATGAAATTTTTTTCTCCAGTATAGCTTTCTATTCCAATGTATCCACATAAATCAGTATGCACAATTTCTAATATATCTTCAGACTGATAGTTTTTACCTTTAAAACTAGTCTTTCCCATTTTACCAATCTGACAATTCTTGCATAGACCAACCTCAGGTTTCTTAATGTTAGGAATGCCTCTTACTTTCTTGAATTTTCTTATTTTCACCAAATTATCAAAATTGACATGACACAACCTTTTATGCCATAACCAACTCTCTTCAATTTGAGCAATAAAACATGAGCATTTACCAAGTTCTAGATAGAACAAGTTACCTTTAGTTTGGGTGCCAGATGCTATCAGTTTTCCTTGCTCATTCAATAGTCTTGCCTTTCCATGCATGAGTTCCACCTTGAATCCAATATTTAGTAACTGTGCAACACTTAGCAAATTATGTTTGAGACCTTCAACCCAATAGGCATTATTACATATAAGTTCTTTGGATAGACAAATTCTTCCTCTTCCTTTTATGAAATGAGGTTCATTATTACCAAACCTTACACTGCCACCATCATAGTCTTCAAACTGATCAAACTTAGTTTTATCACCAGTCATATGATGTGAGCAACCGCTGTCTATAATCCATGTATCATTCTTACTTACATGAGAGATAAGAGTCATTTTATCTTCGTCATCACTCTCAGAGTCATCTTTAACAGTGATATAAACAATTTCATCCTCACTATTATCAAAATCCTTAGAATTTTCAGCCATGAAACATGATTTCTTACCTTTTTTCTTGGATGATTTAAAGTCTTTCTTGCCATTCCATTTGTGATCTTTCTTTTCATTATTGTTTTTCTTGTTTGGGAACCTTGCTGCAATATGACCAATTTCATTACAAGAAAAACAAATTAGAGGAACTTTACCTTTGTATTTTCCTCTGCCTCTAGAATATTTCCTTGCTAGTAGAGCTTCAATCACTTCGAGATCACTATCTGAACTTTGGCTTGATTCATTTTCACTTTCTGATTGTGATTCTATCTTCCTTTTATTTTTCTCTTTGAGTGAGAGCTTGGCTTGAAATGCTGATTCAACATTTTTGGAGGCTGGAACATAGTTGTCAAATTTATCTATTTCAAATGCAGTTAGTCTTCCGACTATGGACTCAAGATTTATCTTATGATTTGCTTCACACCTTCTTTCCTGAACTGCAAAGACAGGTTCTGAGAACTTTTCTTACAATTGTTTCTCCTTTGATGTCACCTCCAGCTGCCCTGATTGCACTTACACATGCTTTAACTCTTTCAACATACTTTGCAATGTTTTCATCCTCTCTCATCTTCATTTGATCAAATTTTCCTCTTAGAATTTCTGGTTTTGCTCTTCTCACATTATCATCTCCTCCATAGATCTCTTTTAGCTTGTTCCACATGTCAAAGGCAGTTTTGCAGTCCTTAATGTCATTGAATTCTTCATAGCTGAGAGCAGATGCTATATCTATCATCATATTGTTGTGAGTCTTCTTTTCAGCAATATCATTAACTGACAATGTGCCAGAAGGTTCTTCATATTCTTCTTCAAGGTATTTCTGTCCAGTATCACCAACAGTAGCTAGATGAAGTTTCATCAATCCTTGCCATGCTGAGAAGTTGTCTCTGTTAAGTTTTGGAATTTCTCTTTTGTAAGACATCTTGATCTTTGGCTTAGATCCTTGAAATCTTTTCCTGCAAGCACCAAAATCTCTGAAACCAATTGTTGGAAATGAGAATGGAGTAACTGAGAGGGGGAGGGGGTGAATCAGTTACCACAAAAATATTTCATACTCCCTTAGATGTCTAAAAGCTTGATCTTAGTTACAAATTACTGAAACTTGATAATGCAGCAAATAATTATTATTATTAAGAACTGATAACCAAAAACAATTCAGCAATCATGAACACTAGAGACACCGGATTTAACGTGCAAACCCAATATGGAAAAAACCAGCAATGTAACTAGTTACTGTTTTTCACTCTTCTGAAGTGAGCCCTGTTAGGAGCCAACCCTGTTAAAGGTTACAAAACACACTGTTAGGTGTGACCCTGTTAGAGGATTTAATCACCCTGTTAGGAGTGGCCTTGCTAGAGGTCTTTAGAACAATTCAACTGAACTGTCACGTTGTTTGAGGATTTATAGAATGGCTGTTGAACTAACTCTGTTAAGAGATTTTGAGTTCATTGTTACAATGGTTAGAAAGCAACAATGAAGTGATCTGATACAATATGCAACTTATCTTTGCTGATTACAGATCTCTGTTATTCTTGACTGAATCCTTACTGATCAAATACAACTTTTTAGCTCCTTCAACGCATCTGATCCTTCATCAGACCTTTCTCAACATTCACCTTTTCATTTCACACTATAATGCACCTTCATAACTTTTTTCACACTTTTTTTGATTTACAACTTGAGTGACCATATATACCTTTCAGATTATCTTAGTCAGCTCGAATCACTAACCAATAATCAAACAAATACAATAGTCGGCTGGAAATAATTAAAATTAAAAACTAACAAATCCCTTTACTGGCCAACTCGGCTTGGTTAATACTATTTAGAAAATAATTCCTGTGTTAACTGACTGAGCTTGGTTAATATAGCGAACTTCGTGACAACCCTTCAATCGCCGGGAGAACTCGATAAGTACTGAGTTTCCATAGATGATCGAGTGAGCTCGGTGGAAACTGTCTTTGCCAAATTCCTTTGTTGATCGAGTGATTTCGGTTAAAACTGTCCGCCTCATTTTCTTCGATAACCGAGTGAGCTCGATTAACACCTTTCTGCCTTATTTTCTTTGATGACCGAGTAAGCTCGGTTAACACTTGTCTGCCTTATTTTCTTTGATGACCGAGTAAGCTTGGTTAATACTGACTGTTTCATTTTCTTCGATGATCGAGTGAGCTTGGTTGACACTATCTGCCTCATTTTCTTTGATGACCGAGTGAGCTTGGTTGACACTATCTGCCTCATTTTCTTCGATGACCGAGTGAGCTCGGTTGACACTATCTGCCTCATTTTCTTCGATGACCGAGTGAGCTCGGTTGACTGAGACTAATAACTGATATGACATTTGTGTGACATTAAGGACAACATTATCCAACAGTTCAGATGTCTAATGAATATAGTACTTAATGTAGTTCAGATGTCTAATGAATAACTTTTCCGATAACTTTCAAAACTATGAGCTATTTTATTCATTAGTTGGTAGAATGTATAAAATTCTTATTTCAGTTAAGATATATATTTCTGAATTATTGTAGAGCTTCTAAATATGTTTAAGGCAACACTTGTAAACCCTACATGAGTCAACTATTCCATATCAAATTCAACATTTGAGAAAAAATATTATTAGTTGTTCCACAAAACAGATTACATGCCACAAGGTTTACATAACTAGGGTTTATTAACAAATTAGGAATAAAATTTCAATAGTGGATGTTCTGAAAGAACCTCAAACATTATTGATTCATCACCTAAATAACACAATATATCAATATATGCATAAACTATGCCAAGATATTAATTGTAGGGGAAACACATAAGTAAGTAAGTTTTATAACACATTCAAATGGGACATAAAATGGGTATTACATAAAACAAAAAACTCTCATCATCATGCATTAAGCTTTTTTGGCAATTTAGACAGTATGCTTCAACAAGAGAAATAGTGAAAGAAATCTCATTTCCTCAAATTCACTTCTTTTGATCCTCTCAGCCTCTCAAATTCTATTGTCCTACTGATGAGATCCTCCCTTTAATACATGTCATGCCATGGTGCCTTCATATATTCCTCCTTCATGCCTTCCCAATCATTCCCTATTTGGTACTAATGTTTTAGATGTACAATATACAAACTTCAATGGAGTTGAATTTCTTGAACCTATCCCGTACCTATTAATCACAATTTCAGAGTATAAAGGTGAAGGATGCCACATAATAGTAGCAAGCACGCAACCATTTCAACCATTATAATGATTCCATTTGTTTATGATCCTTTTACACATAGACTATTATATGTTTTTTTCTCAATTTTTGAACTTAAAAATAAAAATACTACCAACAAAATTAGCCACAGCCAATTGTAAAATATATATAAAAATATAAAAATTATGTTTTAAGATAATTATTTGAGTGGTCAATAGCTTATAAGTTTTTGGCACATTTTTCAAACATAGATTAATTGAAAATAAGCAGATCTAGCTATAAATAGGCAGGATTAATAACTATACTTACTTATATAACTAAGGCAAGTACTTAGCCATTTGTGGTCCTTGTTACATTTGATGTTAACACTTGAAGCATTGTATTATTTTTGTATGCAATGTAGTGTTTTTTTTTTCTATTATTAGTCCTTGTCTTATTTATAAGGGAAGGAACATAAGTTTTTATATATTATTAATCCCTTGCCTAAAATCCATAATTATTTATGTAGATCAATGGTTCAATGTGGTGGAACAAAATTGTATCTGCACAATTGCCTTCAAACAAATATAGTTTCAAGGTTCTTTGACACAGAGTGGAGGATATCAATTCTCTTATAGAACTGTGTAAATAACTATTAACTCAACTATTTTAATGCACTCAATCTATTCATGCCCACCTAACAATTAACATCTATGTGCATAAAACTAAAAGAACACTAAAAATGAAATGTTTGGCTAAATGGCCATTGAATAAAAAGGTCAACAACATCATTTATATAATATCTAAATCATGAAATAGTTTATTAGATTATACATTAATTGAAAATTTAACTTTTTCCAATATATTTTATTATTTAATTTATAATAAATAGTACACAACTTTTTAACATATTTATATTTTATTTTGTTTATATATATATAGAATTTGATAGTCTAACAATATTTAAAAGATAGTATCTATTTTTAAAAATAATATTAATTATTTGAAGTTTTAAATTAATTATAAGAATATATTAATATTTAATTAAATATATTCTAATTTAAATTATAGTTAGTGCATTAACTAGATATAATTGCTAACTATAGAACATCTCTTATTTTCTACATAACATAAATCTATATTTTATTTCCCACAAGTTCCTTTATTCTCATATTTATCATATACATTCTCTTATTATATTTTTTTATTGAGTGAAGTTCCTTTATTCTCATATTTATCATATATAGTCTCTTGTTATATTATTTTATTTACTCAATTTAATATTAATTTAATACAGTTATTCTTATAACAAACTCAACTTTTAATTAATTGATAATTTAATAATCAATTAATTCAATAATGTGGCACTTTTTTTTTTTCTTAATCGGTAAATGGCTGACCAAAGCCTTGATTATTTTTATTAATAAAAAAGATAAAATGTACATTAGCTATCTCCATTCAAGTGGGCACTAGTAGGAAAGAACAAAGAAGAAAATCTCTAGTCTTGCTCGGGACAAATGTCCTTATTATTACAACTTAAAAGGGGCATACCCTAGTCAAAAATCATCAAATTTAAAATATATCAAATTTGGTTTGCTGTATAGGGGAGAGACCCTAGATTAGTTACATAATTCATAATTCTTTAAAACATATGCTTTGGCAGAAGCTACTTCATTGCTTCAATTAGATACACATTCACCTTGTGCTGCCATTCTTCCCACTCTGATAAAAATATACAATCCTCTCTATAATCCATTCAATGGACATGGTTAGTGACAAATAATAACTATATTAATTAATAACATCCTTACAACATCACCAAATTATCCTAGTTTGAAAACCATCTAGAAACAAAACAATACTAGCTAACTACCATGCAAAATAGTGATTGAGATATGTAAAATTATCTAACAACAAAGAATAATTACTCTACTAAATAAAGCATATAAACCACTTCTGTTAAGATAAGAAAATTAATAATATGCTAATACTCTACCATGTGACAAATAGATTAATATAATACAAGTCCAAGTCCCAAGAGATACTCAACATGGTCACAAGCCTATTTAATTAAGTAAGAGAAGACACACTTTAGTAACTTAATCAGATCTAAACCAAAGCACCAAGAATGATAATTAAAATGTCACAATTCAGCAAACTTAAACTCTATCATAGACATCACATCTTAATTTCAACTCACCCAAACATACATAGAAGCCTAAACACTGAGAATACACAACCTCTCAGATGTCTTTGGCTCATTTAATTAAAAACCCATATCAATTAAACTAAATAGCTAATTAAGGGTCTCAAAATTCATTAAAACAACAAACTTAGCCACATAATGCTAATCTAGGGCTACCCCAATCAGCTAATCGGCGTAATTAAAGAAAATGCTAGCCCAAATTTGTGGGCTGAAATTATCCAATTGAGAGATAGATGGTAAATTCACCTATGAAGAATCTCCTCGATATAGTATGGATCAAAAGACTAAATCTATCAACATACAACCAAATACCATTTCCAACTCTCAAGTAAAGAAACATAGAAATAATTCCTATGAAACAATAGAGTAGAACTGGGAGCCCTAACTGTAGGGCTTACTTTAATAGGATTAATATCATGCATCCAAATAACGAATTAATAAAATGCAACCGGCCTAATAAACCATCAGAAGAAATTATAACAATCGACAGCTAATGATGTAATCAAAATATAACCAATTATCAGCTATCCAAATAACAAACAAACCAATCTCAACCAAGATAAAACCAAACTATACTAGGATAAACATACCATAAAATGTAAACCGGAGCTATCCATAAGAACCATATAACATATAATCCTTACATTGTCCACTTGAAAGTAGAGGAGCTAGCGTCTCCATACAGTAGTAAAGAACTATAAACCTCCTATCACATAGAGTCTACTAAATACATTGAAATATATATAGTCTAGGACAAACCAAATATAGTATAAGGCTATACAGAAAATGCCACCTATTATTCGACTGAACTAATAGAAATTCCTTATTTCCAATATACCATTATGAAATTAGAGATGTCATTAGGATTTTCTACATGAAAGTTAGGGGGAAATTTGAAATCAAATTTAGCCGTACTTGTCTTTTTCGCATTTGAAGTGCAAAACTTTAGGGCTTCTAGATCCTCAAAGGTAACCCCTGGCTAAATGTAAGCATTGAAAGCTTTTAGGTAATTGATTAACCAATATTTATTCTCCTCCTCCACAATGCCCCTCCAATAGAGAAGGAATTAGATACTGGTCTCCATTTTGGGCCATTCTCTATAAAAGGCATAAGTTTCCTGAATGACTAAGGATTGACGACAAAAAGAAACTTCCAGCTCTAGCGATCCCAATGGGAGATCCATGTATTTCTCTAGCAGTGGAATCCTCAACTTTTTGTCAATACTGCATACTACTTGTTGTAACCCCTTCCTCCACATTGGGTCGAAGATACTGTAGTAGTGACAGAAGATAGCATTAGAATTCACCTTTGCCCTTGCCATACATCCAGTGAAGGAACCAATTATGTCATTGTTAGTTCTCCACATATACCCATAATCAAAGACACCCTCCCCAATTACTCTGCTCATTGTGATCCTTGACATATTGTCCATAGGATTCAAAATCCAGTTCCAACATTCAGGTTTGACATTGCCACAAAATTCCATGGTGTAGGATTCTGAAGTATGGAAAACATAAACATTTGAATCCATACTCAATGAACTCAATAAAATAATAAGAAAAGAAAAGGACCCCAATAAAAGACAACAAAGGAACCCTCTAGAAGTCTAGCCTGTCATGACCTCATCTTGCTAATGATTGCAAACCTAATCATGGGAAAATTCCATAATGCTAATGCCAAAACCATGAAATCATATCACAAGGACAAAAGACAGAAAGGAGGCCACCACTCCTAATGATGGGAGAAGAAAGGTTATGATTAGCTCATATCCTAATCCTAAAACACCGACATACAAAGCATATAAAAACAAAACAAAGGAGGCACCCTCATACCAAGGCCAAATAACATAACAAAATTTAAAAGAAAATAAATTAGGAGATAATAAACCTAAAGAAAGGAGAGCGAATACAAGACCTATGAAGGAGAACTTACTAGGATGACATATGAACTATACATCATTATAGGCCTCAAAATTAACCTTGTCAGCTCATTTATTTGCTAAAAAAATTGCTTTCTGATTGCCTTCTTAGAAAATATGACAGATTTAGATATCCACGAATCGATTAAGAGAATGAGAACTTCACCTAATTTTGAATTCAGGACCCAATTGGGGGTAATGTACTTTCTAACTGCATTTAGGATAATATGAGAGTCACCTTCTATGATGACCCTAGTCAATCCTAAATCAAGACACAACTACAAACCTTTTTCCAATGCTTCAAGTTCTACCAAGTTATTAGAGGTAGGAGGAATGTACATAGCTTTCTTCGCTACCCACTTACTAGTATCATCCTTAATGATACAACCTATTCCTGCCACACTAGGATTACCTCTCACTGCTCTATCAAAATTGAGTTTAAACCATCCATATGGGGGAGGCACCCACCTGCACCTCTCCCTAGCCTCCTTTCTTTTCTTAGGATATACAAGAGGTGGATTAATCAAGTTGGTCCAATTCTTCTTCATGAGACCATCCGAAATAAAGTAGGATCCTTCCTCTTTCATGGATTTTATGAGATGAGAGTTAATTACTTCCACTATGCTAGCCTCAATTTTTAATAACAACTCTTCTAGTTTCATTTTGGTTTCATGAAAAAATGCAACAGTTCCTCTCCTTCTAGATCTCTCATGCCACAATAGTGGGGCAAATATTCCATAGTTTATTATATACTCTTTTTACCATGCTTGTAGGCCAAGATTTAAGGAAATCTAGGAAAGATTTTGACATTGGAGTTGACCAACCTAACCTAAGTTTAAGCCATTCCCAGTAGGCCTGGACAAAAGGACATCTATATAAAAGATGATTCATATCTTCATTTTTCTGTTTACATAACGTACAGTGAGATGGACCTAGAATGCTAAATTTGGATAATCTATCAACAATCAAGATTCTATTTTGGAATGTAAGCCATAAGAAAAAGCCTGCCTTAGGGAGACACATAGCATCCCAAGAGAGTTTGAGAGGTATTTCAACTTTACTCCAACTTTGTGAATGGACCAATGCTTAATATCCATTTTTCACATTGTACTTTCCATCATTTGATGTAGCCCAAATAAGTTCATCTTTCCTTTCTAATTGCTTAATCTTCCTATTTGACAAAATCTTCTCATATGCCTTAATAGATAAAGGGTCTATCCCCAACCCTTCCAAAGATCTCCAAACCCATCGATATGTACCTTCCAAAGAAATTTTGGTCTTATAATTACTAACTTTATCACCCCATAATGAGACCAATTTATCTTTGAGATCCTTAGGGAAGGGACAAGAAGTAATAAGGGGGAGTCCATCCCAGGAGTCTTCCCAAAATAAGGCTTTATCACCTAGACCCACATCCTAGGTGAAAAAATTGTAGACTAAATGCCAACATTTTGTCAAAAAATTCTAGCTCTCTGACCATTAGGAAGATTTTTCATTCTAAAAATTGACAAAGGATCATCCAAATTAAGATATTTGTTGTAAAATATCTTAGCCCACTTATGGTCTCTTTCAATATAAAGATGCCAAATTAATTTTGCACCTAAAGCTTCATTTTTCCATTGCAAATTCTTAATCCCTAGCCCCCCATATCCTTAAATTTACATATACTCCCATTTGATGAGTGCCAATTTTTTATCTTCTTCACAATCTTTCCAAAGAAAGTTCCTTAGTTTGGCTTTGAATTTCAAAAGCGAACTCTTAGATAGGTGAAGATAGGAAAGAGGAAAGGTTAGAATGGAAAATAAGATAGAACTAATCTTAGTAGTCTTTCCTACCTTTGAGAGCTATCTATCTTTACAGCTACCTATCCTTGCGTCTAGCTTGTCAAAAGTATTGTGCCAAATCTTACTAGATTTTGAACCTTTCTCTAAAGCAATACCCAGGTAGTTGCATGAAAATTGACCTTTTGTATAACCCATTATTTTATAGATCTGATCTTCCATTTCTATTTTAGTATTTAAAAAACATATCTCAGATTTGAGTTCATTCACTTTGTGACCTAAACTGTAGATATATGACTTAATGATGGCCTTAAGTCTAATGCCTTTGAAATTGTACTCTTGCCAAGAAAAAATGTATCATCTACATATTGTTGATGCATCATGTTAGGCATATTTCTAGTAACAGTGATACCAAAGATTTTTTGATTATGATAGGCATCTGAAACAACTCTCCCAAAGGCTTCCACCATCATGATAAAGAGGGAAGGAGATAATGTGTCTCCTTGTCTTATACCTCTTGATATTTCAAAGAAACCTTCGGGTGTCCCATTAATAAGAATAGAAATTTTGGGGGTGGAAATGAATTTAAAAACAAGATTAATCCATTGCTAAGAGAATCCAAAGGCTTGGAGGACCTTGTAGAGAAAAAGCCAATCAACCATATCATATGCTTTTTGTATGTCCAATTTCATAAACACACATGCCTTTTTTTTTTTGAAGCAAAATAAATAGTTTCTTGGATTGTAAGAATACCATCAAGAATGGATTTGCTAGGGACAAAACCTGTTTGTTCCTCAGAAATTAACTTTGGAAGAAAACATTTAAGCCTATTTACTAGAATCTTGGAGAAGATTTTATAAACCGTGTTGCATAGTGTGATAGGCCAGAAGGCCCCTAGAGTCTCAGGCTCATTCCTTTTAGGAATCAGAGTGTGAAAGAAGTAGTTAATCTCTGATAGCAGAGCTCCACCATTCCTTGAAGCTTCAATGGCTTTCCATAAATCTTCCCCAATAATATCCCAACATTTCTGAAAGAATAAGGTCTAAAAGCCATCCGATCTTGGAGATTTATCTGGATTCATATTAAAAACTACTGATCTCACTTCTTCCAAAGTGATTGGTTTATTTAAAACCTTATTATCCTCAGGTGAAATTAATTTTGAGATAAATCTAAGCAGCTTCTCTTGGGCCTCTCTATTTGACCCTTCATAATTATTTAATATATCTTGAAAATGGGCTACAAAAGGATCTGCAATTTCTTTTGGTTTCTCAGCTTGTACACCCAAGAGCTTTTTAATACTAGTTATTTTACTCTTTGATCTATTATATAGAGTGGAATTGTGAAAGAATTTCATATTTTGATCCCCCTCATCTAGCCATTTTTCTCATGAGTTCTGTCTCAAAAATATTTCTTCTTTGGATAATATGTCCTCCTATCTAGTGAGAAGCTCCTTTTCTAACAAAAAACTATCATTGTTCATACCTTTCTTAATTGTTTCTTGGTTCAATTTTTTTAATTTATCTTCTATTTCCATTTTTTCTTTAAAGATATTATTGAAATGTTCTTTATTCCATCTAAGGATCCTTTCTTTTAAGATTTTTAGTTTAGAAACAAAGATAAACATCTTGGAACCTTCAAATTTATCTTGCACCCACCAATCTCTAATGTTCTTAATGAAATTAGGATCTTGGAACCACATCTTTTCACATTTAAATGGTATCCTAGTAGGTTTCGAAGGTTCACTAAATTCAAAATGGACTGGGTAGTGATCAGATCCAGTAATAGGCAGAATGGAGGATTGGAAATTTAAATTATGACCATCTGTATTTCCTATTGTAAAAAACCTATCTAATTTTTCAACAATGAATGCAAAATCCTTTCTTCTATTATTCCATGTAAAATTTCCATTATTGGTTGGAATGTCCATCATATTATGCTTATCAAACCATGCTTTAAAATCCAAAGATGATTGCGAGAGATGCTAAATACCACCTACTTTTTCATCTAAGTTTAGAATAGTGTTAAAATCACCTCCTACTCAGAAAGATTTATCCTTAAAGTTATAAATGAAAGAGCTAATTTCATTCCAGAAAATTTTTTGCACTAATTGACTATTCAGGCCATATACATTAATTAAAATAAATTGGAGATTTGATTTAAGAATTCGTACACTTACACTAATCCAATTGTTACTATATTTTAGATAGTGGATAGATACCTTCCTAGGATTCCAAATTAAATATAGATCCCTCAATGCACCCACAGACTCTTGAAAGGTGGAACCCCAAAGACCTAGCATCTTATTTAATTTGGTACCTTCTACCTTATTTAACTATGTTTCTTATACTAAAATGATTTTTGATTCAAAATTTTTAAGATTTTTCTTTAGTAACCTTTTTTTACTAGGGGCATTTAAGCCCCTGCGTTCCATGTGGTGAACCTCATGATTCCTTGGGAAGGCACTTCCTCTTCTCATTATTTATGAGCTGATCTATCTTTTACTGTTCTCTGCTAAGTCCATCTACTTCTCTGAGTTCCTTCAGTGATTTCCTACCCCTTTTACCTTTTATTCTATCATATTTAGGTGAACTCGTGCCTTCTTGATTCATCTAGATCCTGAGGTACTCTAGATTATTTTCTACATTGTGAATAGTAGAAGTCTTGTAGCTTCTCTATCCTTCCAATTCTTTAGATTTGAGTTCACTTATGATCTGATTAATTATGGTTGGCTGATTTCCAATGTCATCATTTAAACCTTCCATGTTATCTTTTGATGTCCCTTTATGTTCCTTCTCTATCACCGTTATGTTCCCACATATCTCAGTCTGACTCATGATATTGTCCTCTATCTCTATTTTTAGTAGATCTCTTCTTAAATCTTCAGCTATATAGTTTTTGCCCCCTAATTTAAGGATTCTTTGAATTAATTCCTCCTTCTGAGTTTCTGTGCTATTATCAATATTATCAAAGTTGAATACCTAGATTAACTCATCAGTTAATTGTCAAGATCCTTATCTTTTAAATCTGAGGTTTCTACTATTGGATCTATAATGATATCCTTATTTAAAAAATTCTAAACTTTTTTTGACAGGGAGTTGTCTATACTCTTGGCATTGCAATTCTTATCTGTTTGATTACCATTTGGAGTAAAAGGTGAACTTGCAAAGGCAAACAGAATCTGCCAAAATCTAGATGATTTGATAGCAACCTCTTTGCTAGGGGTTGTGTTCATATCTTCTATGACTTGCATCTGACATTGTTCCATATGGATATCTTCCTTCATGAGTTTATGAATTTCATCTCTATCTGTATTTGATTCGAAAAGCAAGGAATTCTCCAACTTCTCTATGTTATCTTTTTTAGGAACCCTTGCTACTTTATTTTGTGTTGATGTTGATACCTCTTTATCTAGTTCTTCCTCACTTGTTAGATTTAACCGATTAACTAGGGCTCTATTGCGAGAGGTATTAATGGTCTGTTGTTCTGTATTAGTGAGACTTAATGAATTTAGTCCCCTTTCATTGCTAGTAGCCTATTCTTGAATCTACTCCACCTTTGTCTCACTATTTGTCATGTCTTCCCCTTTATCTGGTATCATCCCCTACCCTAAATGGCTCTTTGAGGCTTTCTACTTCTTTTTAGATCTCTGTTTAGTTGATACCTCATTCTTTTGTATCAATTCAAGACTCTCTTTGTGATCAGCCACTATGATAGATTTGATTCTTACATTAGGTTTTGGACTATTCTTTCCCTTTTTGTAAGCCATCTTTTCAATGCTTTGTAGATCATATTGAGTATCATTCCTTTTATGAAATTGTGAAGATATGATCAAATTTGAGGATCTAATTCCTACCTTCTTATTTCGGGTGCTTATCATGGGAAACATATTCTGAAAGTCTGAAGTGTGAGGTAAAATTTTAAACCTATTTCTTTATTGTTCTCTACCTTTATAATTTCTAAAATTTCCACTTTGAATGTTTGCAAATTTATATTGTAAGATGCCTTATTTGTTATCACTTTTTTATGAAATTGAAGAGATTGATTAAACTTTGTTCTAATTAGCAATTTTACATTATTATAATACTGAAAGGATGCATCTATCCCTAAGAAATCTCCTATAGCAGACCCTATTGTTTTGAGAATCTCAATCTAATTTAGCTCAGGCAATAAAGATTGAATGTTGAACCATATTGGACACCTGAAATCTATCCCTTCTATCTTAAAATTTGGACTCCATTCTACAAATTTGACAACATGACCACTGAAGAAACATTCTGATACATTGATAAATTATATTTTAATAACCTCATCCAAACAATGCAAATATAGGGTTTTATCCAAAAAGTAAGAGATACTTACCTAGTCATGGCAGTTTTCTTCCAACGAATTTGAGAGAAAGAACAAGTCAAAAAGTCTTCATTAGGGCCATTCCACATTGCAAAATTTCCAATTTTTTGGCATTCACACCATGTAGCTTCAAATTCCTCATTGTGAATAAAGATGGAGTTATCCTCCCAAACCAGATTTGCCTTAGAATCTATCTTTCGCTTAGGGTTTGAAGAATTCCTATTAATCCTCTTTATGGATTGTCAATGTGGAGGGATATAGGGATGTGGAGACTTTTCATGAGACACAACAGATCTGGACAAATTGGAATGACAAGTAGGAGAGGATGCATTCCTATTAAACTCTAATAGAGGTTGAGGCAGCTTACAGGAGTTGGGGTGGGCATACTTTGTAAGATTGAAGACCCTAAATTTGTTATCCAGACTCTCTATAGTAAAAATTGATTGCAAAGAAAAATTACCAATTAATTTTAATGCATCATGGATGGATTTAGCCTGATAAATCTTTGCCATAGGACTCCTATATATAGCATCTTGCTGTAGATTTGATTCATGGATATGCTAGTTCTGTCTTTTTTTATCTTCCAATTTTTCCAAAATGGAAAACTTGTTCGCAATCTTCACCGCATATTTTGAATGTGGTGAATCCCAGGTACCCACATAGGACTGTTTGTAACAATAATTTTTCTTAGACTTTTTCCCGTTGTCTGCAAATTGCTTTGATTTAGGATTTCTATGCTTGTTTTGATTGCCAAATTCTTGCTCTACTTTTTTCACTTGATTGCTGAATTTTTCCATTTAAAAAAAAAAAAAAACAATTATTAATGTGACACTTGTTTTATAAGGCATAAAATAAAATTTTATTAAGAAGATATAGGAAATAAACAAATATGAATTTTTTCTTATGATTTAAACAAGTGCGGTTAGTTTTAGCATAAATTTAGTTTTTATTTAATAAATTTATTATAGTAGATAAAATATTTAAATTAATAAAAATATTATATAATATTTTTATAATAATAGTATTTCTTAAAAGATTGTATAATATAATTATGTATAATAATTTTAATTAAATGAAAAAAATTAGTTTATAAAATGTAATATTAAACATCTTAAAAGTATCAAAGTATCATGCTTTACAATACAAGTGAAACTTGTATAATAAAAAAGTATTTTATAGAAATAAGATTACTAGAGTCAAAGACTTAGCATGAATTAATATAAAAATCCCTTAGATATAGAAAAAAAAAATCATAGATTATTATAAAAATATTCGTAATAATAACAATAGTTCAAATAGATTAGAACAAATTAAAATGTTAGAGTCCATCCCAAAATTAGTATATTTAGAAGACAACAAATTGCTAAGAAAACCCTTCACCTTAGAAGAAGTTAAATCAACACGGTTTAATATAAACCTAGTAAGTCTCTAGGGCTAGACGGTTTCCAAGCTTTCTTTTATTAGAAATGTTGGGATATCATCGGGATAGACTTATGGAGAGCTATAAAAGCATCTAGGAATGGGGGATCCTTATTAACAGAAAGTTCAAGCATACTTTCTTAACACTGATAACCAAAAAATCAGAAGTTGTAAACCCTGGGGACTTTAGACCTATAGTTCTTTGTAGCACTATTTACATAATCATGTCAAAATCAATAGCTAGGAGGTTTAAATTGATTCTTCCCAAACTAATCTTGGAGGAAAAAACATGATTTGTCCTTGGTAGATCTATTCTAGATGGAATCATAATTATACAAGAAATGATGCACACAACTAACAAAAACAAAGAGGCTAGTATGTTTATGAAATTGGATGTATAGAAAGCATATGACATGGTGGATTGGAGATTCCTATGTAAATATTAGAAGCCTTTGGTTTTTCCTACTAATGGATTAATTTTATTTTCAAATGCATCTCTTCTCCCAAAATCTCACTTCTCATCAACGGGTCCTATGAAGGTTTCTTCAACATTTCTAAAGGTATTAGGCAAGGAGATCCATTACCTCCTTTTTTTGTTCATAATCATGGTGGAAGCTTTTGGGAGGTATATTAAAAAAGCTCAAACTGAAGGCAATATTAAAGTCCAATAATAGTAACTGACAATATCCCAAACATCACCCATAAACAATTTATAGATGACACTATATTGCCAGGAGAAAGCACAAAGGAAGAGGCTCAAAACTTTAGAAGTGTAATTCAATTATACATGGAAGAATCAAGTTAGAAAGTGAACTAAGAGAAATAAAATTTTTTCTTTCTCAATACTAAACCTGAAGTGGAAGATCAGATCTATAATCTGATGGGTTATAAAAAAGGACAATGTCCATGTAAATATATTGGTATAGAACTAGGGAAAGGCTTGGGTAACAATAAAGGTTGGAACAACATTTTAGAAAGAATGGATAAGAAAACAAGAAGTTGGAAAGGGAAGTGGTTAACAAAAACAGGAAAAACTTAATAAAGATTAAAGTTGTACTTTTAGCTCTTCCTACATATCAATTATCTTGCCTACCCCTAAACCAAACAACTAACAAAAAATAGAAACAAAAATCATAAACTTCTTTTGGAATGATATAGAGGAACACATGATGATGACGTTAATAAAATGGGAAAAAAAAAGCAAAGCTAAGGAACTAGGAGGATTAGGAATCAAAAATTTGTATTGGCAGAATGAAGCCTTAGGTGCCAAGTTGGTTTGGAGAATTTATAATTAAAAAGAACAAAATTGGGCTAAGATTCTATACAATAAATATTTAAATGTAGCTAATCCTACTTCCCTCTTCAGGATGCTACATTTACCCAAAGGATCTATGTGTTGGAATTTCATTACTAAGTGTAGAGCACTGATAAGTAAATACATTACTTGGGATACATGAAGGGGAGAAGAAGACCTATTCTAGGAAGATTCATGGGATGGTCATCCCCCCTTGAATAGCTTATGCAGTTCAAAGAATGTCAAAAATATATTGGTAAATTTATGGGGGAATAAAGTGAGTAATTAAAAACATCTCATAGAGGAAAATGGTTTAGAAATATGGAAGTGGAAAACTCTAAATAAATTAAATCTGGACCCTATAGAAAAGGAGGCTTTTGAAAAGAATCTCAAAGAGAGGAAAGTGAATCAAATAGAAAGAGGAGATAAAATTTTATGGGGAGCTTCCAAAGATGGCAAATATAATGTTAAAAAAGGTTATATACAATCTCATTATCCAATCACAGAGATGGGACAATGTAGACATACCCCTAAAATTATGTTGGAACTCTTCCTCCCTCCCCAAAGTAGGGGTCTTCCTCTAGGCTATACTCCAAAAGAGGATACTGATAGCAAAAAAGCTCAGGAAAATAGGAATCAAAGGGTCATCAATATGTGTTTTATGCAAGAAAGAAAGTGAATCTATTGAACACTTATTATTTTAGTGCAAATTCTCACAAGACTGCTAGGAATGGCTTGATTGGTCCTCGACATTACCTTATAGCCTTGAGAGTAATCTGAAAAGTTGGCCTTTCAACAATTTTCATGATATCTATAATAAAATTTGGAACATTTGTCCTTCAATCCTTTTGTGGGAAATTTGGAAAGAAAGAAATAGACAGACATTCTGTGAAAAAGAATTAACAAGTTCTATGCTACTCAATAAAATAGAAGCATGTATAGTAGAAGTGATGAATACACATCTAAGGAAGACCCCAAAAGAAAAAGGAGCATTTTCAGATTGGGATGGTACAATGAAAAGAAATTGGAATAAACTGATGAATCTACAATTAATGTACAAAAAATGGAGCCAAGAGGCAAGGGAAAAATGCAAATGGAACCCCCCTGCCACCCCTTAGGTTGATCAAAACTAAAATTTGATGCGGCTTCAAGAGGCAACCCTAGGATATCAAGGAATCAAAAGACTCATTATTGAAGGAGACTCTTAGATAGTTCTTAATGCTTTAAGGAAAAGAAGCGCCCCTAATTGGTTATTAAATTCAAAATTAGAAGAAGTTTTAAATATTTTTGATCTCTTTGAGGAAACCAAAATTCAAAACATATTCAAAGAAGGAAATCAAAAAGCTGACCATTAGAAAATAAAGGGGCCAATGGAGAATAATTATTAATTATTAATCAAGACACATCAAAATTTAAAAATTAAAAGGCAAGAGCCTATAACACAATGGTAACTTGTGAGCCTTTCATTAGGGAGGTCTTGGGTTCGAATCTACTCAAATTTAACACATAATTATAATTAATCTCAACAAACAATAATAATAATTAATCTATGCTTTGGCCCATTACCGATCCAAAAAAAATTAAAAATTAAAAAAGCTTTTTAAAAATTAAAAAAATTTAAATTTTAAAAATAATAATACTTCCATAACTTAAAGGAAATCATTATAGAAATTAAGAAATTAGCTAGTTTTCTGGGAGCATCATTAAATGATGAAGTTAGTCATCATAAACAATCATGAATAATTGAGACCTCTAGAACATTCAACACCTCTCTCTTCCATTTAAGTTGTGTCACATTCCATGTTTGGTATTTGTCATTTGTTTGGCTCCTATCAACAATATAGGGTTTATAATGGAAATGATTGTAGTGGTTTTTCATGCCTTAGAAGCTAGGACAATGACTTTCAAGGGCAATGTCAAACTTGAAAGATGGAATATAATTCAAAATTCCATGGATGATCTTCATGGGTAGTGGTTAGTAGATTTTTATGTGAGCATATTTTCAATTACGACTACACTTGGAGGACAAGCAACTCTTTCATTGGATCATTCATAGCTTGTCTAGATAGGGCAATTATAGAGCATGGTTTGATAATTAATTTGTGATGTAACATCTTCGACTCAACCTAGTTGGAAGGGTTGGAACATGCAGTGTTAAGTATTGTCAATCAGAGGATTCCACTCCCAGAAATATACATGAGTCATCCTCCTAGTAGATTAGGTCAAGCTATGGTCATTGGGCATCTCATTCTAATTATTAGGGCTAATGTCAAATTCTAGCAAGTGTGGCAAGAAATGGAAGCAAACGTCTCCTTCCTCCTATGTTGGAGAGGTTTAGTGGTTGAACCCAATTTAGATTGGCTTTGAAATTACTTGAATCTCTATAACGCATACATTGAGGCTGAGGTTGATCTAGAAAATATATGGAAAATGTGGAAATCATTCTCCCCAATTTGCACAAATGAAGCAAAGAATAGACTACCTTCTTTTTTCTTCTAGATGTTTGATTACAAACAACAAAGAAGTAGTGGAGGTCATCATGGTCTGCATAAAAAGGATGATATATACAAGGCTAGTTTAATTGTAATGTGCAACAACTCTTGTGTGCAGGATTTTTGTTTCTAGGTTTATGTTGTGGATTGTTCAATCTCATGGTGGTAATTGGCCCTTTTTTCTTTGGTCCTCTTATAGTTCTTGGGCCTTTAGGATTTTCTCTTGGTGGTTTCCTCTTTCTAGTCCTCCCTATTTGTAATATTTTTATAGTTTTGTTCCTAGTATGAAGGATATTGTTAATATATTAATATATCAAAAACTTTGTTAACATTGTCTTCTTTGTTCTCTTGTTCTCGGTATCCTTTGGTAGATCACTGTTAAATTCATGAATTCTATTTTATTTCCTTTCTTTTGGAAGTATTTTGAATCAGAGTAAGGATGGGACACAATGTTACTTTTTGCACTCTAATAAGTCTACATTGTATGCAAAAGTTAATCCTAAGCTAATAAATTAAGCTTCAAATAATCAGAATATCTTAACACTAGAAAGTAAGATTGTAAAGTAATTTTTAATAAGATGTAAGGTAAAATATCAACCAGAAACATCAATGGAGAAATATCTAAATTAACTATAGAGTCAGTGAACAAAAGGGTTAGAAATTAGAATGGTTAATTTCTACATCTGGAGGTGTAGTAATTGTGGGCAATGACTTCCTACTAATTAAGGAAGTAGGGAACTTATCTTTCATCCTTCTCAACCTGATTTTGATCAATTCCTGTCATCATGTTTTGATTTGCACCTTCTCAAAATGGGATGATGCATCTATATTTAAGGAGTGATTTCTTAGGTCTACAATTGATATTATAATTGAGAATGTTACCTTAATGGACAAGTTAGATCAAGTATCATTTAGATTACCTTTAATCATTAGAACATATGGAATTTTAGTCTCTGTTATTTATATGATCTTATAAGATGACATCTAACCTTATATAGAAGTTGGTAGTGCTTTTGATGTAGTTTATAGCTAATTATCGCAATCTAAAAAGGAAATACGTCGTTGTGAGATAGATTCACCATGTTTCTCATCTTCTCAAGAAAATATTTTGATTAAAATACATTTATGTCAAAGAAAATGAGATGTTTTAAACTAGGGTATGCCCCTTTTAATTTGTATAATATAGGACTTTAGTCCTGGGCAAGACTAGAGGTTTTCTTACTCCATTATTTCCTACCAGTACTTGTTTGAACGGAGAAACTATGTAATCTTTTTCATTTATTAAATTATAATACAAGGCTTCGACCATTTACTGATTTAAAAAAACAAACTACGCATAATGCATTGATTTTATAATTAAAATTAAAAATGATAAATGAAAACTACTTAAAGAAAAATAAGTAATTAGAGTTAATGCATGAAATGCAAAAAGTATCACAATAGTACTTCGCCTATGACAAGTATTAATAAGATGAAATCATCAACTTAATTAAATAAAAAAAACTTAAACGAAAGAATGAATAATTGTCCTTTTATTTATTTGTTAAAATGAAAAATTAAAAAAATTATAGAAAAAAATGAAAAATTTAAAATTTAAAAAAATTAAGTATGATTATTTTCTTTTTTATTATAAAATTTAACTATTCATTTTCTTATTATAAAATATAATTATGATTATTTCCAAATATATAAAAAATAAGTATATAATTTAAATACAATTCATATCAATAGACCAATCGATTTCTATATTTTATGTTAGTTATAGAAATATATTATTTTTTAATAATATTATATAATAGTATTTTATAAAGTACAAATGTAAATTTTTTTTTTTAAATCAGTAAAAGCCATGGCCATGGTTAATTTTATTAATTTAATCAAATTTAGAAGCTGCCCACTGTTTTGATGGGCACTGGTAGGAAAAAACAAGGAAAGAAAACCTCCAGTCTTGCCCGGGATTGAAGTCCTATATTATACATAAATAAAAGGGGCATACCCTAGTGAAATACAAATTTGAAAATACAATATAATATTTGAGTCTCTCATAAAATCTAAAAATTGATAAAAGGGAGGAAACTTGATTTCTGGATACAAATCACCACAACGAACAAAGTGTTATCGGTTAGAGAAATCCAATAATTCCTAGTTACAAGGCCTAAGGGGACAAACCATTAGAAGGCTTAATGAATTAATAAAAAATGACATGTTCATTAATAGTTATAATCTACATGTTATACTTTCAGGGGAGCAAACTGAAACCAAACATGTGAAAAGGAGATACACTAATAGGTTTTCATGGCAAAGCGAGGGGAAATATGAGAACTTGTATTCAAAACACTATTTTAAGAAAATGCACTAAAATTGAAAATTGATTAATGCATATACGAGACATATGAAAATAAATGAGATAAGCCCTAATGAAAAGATACCAAAATAAAAAGAGATACAAAATCCATTATCTGCAACCAAAACCATGAAATGAGGCCAGATTGAAGCTAATTAATATACTTTTTATTATAAGTTTTGAGATATACATTATCAAAAAGCCACTGATATAGTAGAGGAGAGCACCATTTTATAATACCCTGCATATACAGATTAACCTTTATATCTAGTCTATAATGTAATCTACAAATGAGAGCCCTAGAATGTACAAAATAGCCCACATTGCAAAGGATCATCATGTTTTCTTAAACACCATTATATTTTTTTCCGCTTCATGTAGAGAGGATGCTTTGGAGCCTGGTGGGAATTTGTAAGTCGATCGTCCCCTGTTGGTTTTGTCGTAATTGGGAAAACTGAATTCCACTTCCTCCAGGTCTGCAAAGTCTACCTCCGGATGGATGTAGGCATCGAATGCCCTCAAGTAATTGATTAACCAATCCCTACCCAGGTCTTCAATAATTCCCCTCCACCGTAGCAAGAAATTTATACTTAGTTCCATTCTCGGCCTTTCACAAAAGAACTTGACATTGTAACTTATTACCATGCAAGGACGCCTAGGACTCCTCCCTAATTCTAGACTATTAACATCAAATTCCATGTAGTTCTCTAGAAGGGGAATGCAGAACCTATCATCAAGTTGGTGATAGCTATTTCTAACCCAATTAACTAGCAAGGGTAAAAAATGTTGTGGGTAAGTCTGATGATGTCCCATTTTCCAACCCCGGCCCTAGCTAAGCAACCGATCCAAAGCCCTACTATGTCACTATTAGTCCGCCAGGAGTATTCATAGCTGAAAATCCCTTCACCTAAGGCTTGAATGATAGCTACCCCAGTCATATTGTCTAAAGGAGGAGCCGATTCCATCTTTCTGGTTTAATAAACCTGCAAAACACCACTGTGCGAGTAAAAATGTAAATATTTAACTTTTCCATTAAAAAAAAAAAAATGCCATTCCTATTGATTGAAAAGAAATGAAATGAAATTTTTTAATGATATTTTATTCCAAAAATAAAATAAATAGATAAGTCTTATCCAAATTGAAAGATGAACTATTTTCAGTTATTCATTACTATATTTTTAAATATTTGAAATAATTTATTATTTGAATTAATTTTAAACTATTACAATAAAAATTTAGCACTCACTTTAAATTTTAAACTTTTATCTCATCAATTTATTATTTTTTATTATTTTTTATTATTTTTAGTATTTGTCGATAGACATATACTATTGCAATGAGTTTCTCTTTGCTACTTATTAACCAAAACTCATTTCCGGCAATTAGAATTTAGTATTTTAATTTTTTAACAAAATGATCAAAATTATTTATGTATACACTCATTGGATAATAGATGTGAGGTCTTATGCATGAATTTGATGGAAATGAGACAATTTTTTAAGATCCACTTAATAATTGATTTTGGCTATATAAAAGTCTAATGCCTTCAAATAAAATTTTTAGATTAATAAATTATGTTCTATATTCTACAATTAAATATTAAGTTTACATAAAATTTTAAAACATATTTTAGTATTTTTTATTTTTTTAGGCAAAGGTGGATGGAGCCACTAAATAATAATATTTAATAATAAGATGCTAGTTCGAGATCTCCATAGTGAAAGAACTAGCAAGAAAACCTTATTTTTTCATTCAAATACAATATAAACAAATGATCACCAGGATCAAGTATCGGATGATAGATCAAACCTTCTCAAGCTACAAAAATTACTCCAAGACTCATAATTAGAGTGGAAGTATTATAAATACTATCAACAAAGTCACATCCATGCCAAACAAGAATTTCCCAAAGCTGCCATAAGATCCCAACTAGGAAAACAACTAGCAAACGTCTTGCTACAAACATACAACTAGCTAGCTAAATCCATGTGATGAGAACAACAAAAAAGACACAAAAAATATTTCTAACAAGGCCCCAAAAACAACATCACCACATCAGCTATACAAAAACATATGCAAGATCAACTATGTTTTTCCAAATTCGCCAAATCACTAATGGCAAGGTACAAATAACAATCAGCTATCGAGTTGAAGGAGCGGATACTAACACCATCACACCTCATTTTTGAGAGAGAATCAACAAGTTTGTTACCTTCTTGGTAGACATGAGATATTCTACATTCACTAAAGGGGTCAATAAGCTACCAAATATGATCCATAATGTAAGTAATCCTCCAATTTAGTAACTTTTTGGTGATGCAAGCATTAATAATAATTAGTGAATCACTCTCAATATGCACTTTTGTGAAACCACCAATTTTTGCTAAAGTAACTCCTTTGACCAATTCTTGTGCCTTAGCAACATTATTCATACTTGGTAGAAGTGGACAAGTTTTGACAGCCAACAAATGTCCAACATGATTCCTAATGCAAATCCCAATCCCAGACTGACCCAACTTGCTACACGATGAACCATCAAAGTTAATTTTGCAAAAGCCACATTCACGCAATTTTATAGTTGCTTTATCAACTAACTATTGGCCGTTTGGATTAGGAATTGTCTTCATAGGGATATCTAACCCTTTCCAAGATCTCACAATTTTGCCATCCCAAGGAGAAAAATAATGATTGCATCTCATGTTAATCAAATTTGCATACATCATCTCCATAATATTTACTTCCAAATGGCCTTGAACTTGGCTCAAAGATGAACATACATGTCTAACAATGTGATAGTTGTGCTCCCACTATAAGGCCCATGTAACAGCCATAAGGGCACAATTCAAAATTCTATGAAACAAGGAATCTAGAAACAAAGTAGGCCAAGATTAAAAGAGAGCCCATAAGGTATTAAGAAGTGGCATAAAGTAGCTAAGTTTTGAAAGAACAAATTACCAACACTGCGAGGCAAATGAGCAATTTAACAATAGGTGATCAATTGTTTCAATATCTTCCTTAAATAGAAAACAACTGAAAGGTTGTATTATTTGGAGCATAGCCAATTTATCACTCATAAGGATATGCTTCCTAAGAGCTAATCAAGAAAAACACCCAATTTTTGGGAGCACACCATTGTTCCAACACATGGAGAAAGCTCTAGACGTGGGCCTCATATTCTCAATATGTTGCAAAACTACATAACCTTTATTGATGTTGTACTAGCCATTCTTTTCTAGAGCCCATCTAAGGATATCCTCCTTCTTTGAGAAAAAAAACTTGACAATCAACAAGACGCTGCTTCAAACATACCTTTTGTTGCTCATCTAGAGGAAGGTTAGAAGGATCCTTCCAAATGACTTTCCTAGAGGATATATCAACAACACAAACATAATGGATCAATTTATCCCCCCAAGAAAAAACAATAGTATCCATAATATCCTGAAGAGAAGGAGATTGTGGAAGAGGACGGTTTCCATTCGAAGAATCCTTCCAAAATAGAACCTTGAGACTGTTATGCACTTCCCAAGTTATATAGTTTGAAACTACATCTCGGGAAGACATCATGAAGTTCCAAATTGTGGAACCCTTGGGAGGGTCAAGGATAGAGAAAACATGAGTAGGCTCCCCATTATCTAAATATTTTTGTTGCATGATTTGACACCATTTTCTGTTCAGTTTTGAATAAAGTTGCCAAACTAGGGTAAAAGTACAAAGTTGTGTCACCTTTTAGGCTGACTTATCAATGACTAAATTCAAGTATTTCTATCTAAAATTCAATTTTATTTAAACGTATGATCTATAAAAATTCATTCTAGCTAAGTTATATATGGACTAACACTTTTCCAATTGAAAATGTCTATTAAATGCATGTTTTATACTAGTTTGCATCCAATTACTAAAGAAATAAAATTATTTTAGAAAATTGACGTTTCAATAACTCTTACTATTTTTTATGATATATTTGTAATAACATATAAACACAATTTTATAGAGCTCAAATTCAAGAATATTCTCATATAGAGTTTATATTGTTTTAATTAGATATAGTATATTGTATTAAAAAAATTCTATAAGTACGTATTTTAGCACTTGAGAAAAAGTCAATTTTGAGAAAGGAAAAAATATTAAATCATATTAAAAAAATTAAACGTCACACAACGTTTTAGAGGAGACAGTCCTCTTCAAGAATGTATAATTATTTTTTTGGTTAGAATAGATTTGTTTCAAAAAATGTAGTGGGAGATGAAAACTATTAATTTCAGGTGAGTTGAAATTTGAATCATTATAAAAGAAAAAATATAGGTCTAAAGCCAATTTTTATATTTGATTGTTCTAGCTATATATGTTATCTATAACATAATCTAAGATTGAAGCGAAATGAGTTTATTTCCATATAGTTTTGTGGTGGGAACTAGACCCCTAATTTTCTGCATTTTTTAGCAAGTAAAAAATTGATCACAGAGTGTGATCCGAAACTTTGATGTAAAAATTGTAACACAATCTACCCAGAAAACACAGCTAAGAACATTAATAATTGTTTATTTTTTTTTAAAAAAAAAAGGTGAAATTCGGCAATTAAGCGAAAAAAGTAGAGCAAAAACGTGGCAATCAAAAAAAGCATAGAAATTCTAAATCAGAGTAATTTGAAGACAACAAGAACAAGTCTAAGAAAAATTACTGTTACAAATAGTCCTATGCGGGTACCCGGGATTCACCACATTCAGAATATGCAGTGAAGACTGCAAACAAGATTTCCATTTTGGAAAATTTGGAAGATAAAAAAAGACAGAACTAGCATATCTATGAATCAAATCTATAGCAAGATGTTATATATAGGAGTCCTCTGGCAAAGATTTATTAGGCTAAATCCATCCATGATGCATTAGAATTAATTGGTAATTTTCATCCGCAGTCAATTTTTACTATAGAGAGTCTGGATAACAAATTTAGGGTCTTCAATCTTACAAAGTATGTCCACCCCAACTCATGCAAGCTCCCTCAACTTCCATTAGAGTTTAATAGGAATGCATCCTCTCCTCCTTGTCATTCCAATTTGCCTAGATTTGTTGTGTCTCATGACAAGTCTTTGCACCCCTATATCCCTCCACACCAATGATCCACAGAGAGGGTTAATAGGAATTCTTCAAACCCTAAGGGAAAGCTAGATTCTAAGGCTAATCTTGTTTGGAACGATAACTCCATATTTATTCACAATGAGGAATTTGAAGCTGCACGGTGTGAATGCCAAAAAATTGGAATTTTTGTGGTGTGGAATAACCCTAATGAAGGCTTGTTCTTTCTCTCAAATTGGTTAGAAGAAAACTGTCACAACTAGGTAAGTATCTCTTACGTTTTAGATAAAACCCTATATTTGCATTGTTTGGATGAGGTTATTAAAAACTAATTTATCAATGTATTAGAATGTTTCTTCAATGGTCATGTTGTCAAATTTGTAGAATGGAGTCCAAATTTTAAGATAGAAGGGATAGATTTCAGGTGTCCAATATGGTTCAACATTCAATCTTTACTGCCTGAGCTAAATTAGATTGAGATTCTCAAAACAATAGGGTCCACTATAGGAGAGTTCTTAGAGATAGATGCATCCTTTCAGTATTATAATAATGTGAAATTGCGGATTAGAAAAAAGTTTAATCAATCTCTTTAGTTTCATTAAAAAGTGATAACAAATAAGGCATCTTATGATATAAATTTGCAAACATTCATAGGGAAATTTCAAAAATTATAAAGGTAGAGGACAATAAAGAAATATGTTTAAAAATTTACCTCACACTGCACACTTTCAAAATATGTTTTTCATGATAAGCAACTAGAATAAGAAGCTAGGAATTAGATCCTCAAATTTGATCATATCTTCCTAGTTTCATAGAAGGAATGATACTCAATATGATGTACGAAGCATTGAAAAGATGGCTTATGAAAAGGAAAAGAATAGTCTAGAACCTAACGTAAGAATCAAATTTATCATAGTGGTTGATCACAAATAGATTCTTGAATTGATACAAAAGAATGAGGTATCAACTAAATAGAGATCTAAAAAGAAGCAGAAAGCCTCAAAGAGCAATTTAGGGTAGGGGATGATACCAGATAAAGGGGAAGACATGAAATATAGTGAGACAAAGGTGGAGTAGATTCAAGAATAGGCTACTAACAGTGAAAGGGGACTAAATTTATTAAGTCTCACTAATGCGGAACAACAGACCATTAATACCTCTCATAGTAGAGCCCCAGTTAATCAGTTAAATCTAATAGGTGAGGAAGAACTAGATAAAGACGTATCAACATCAAGACAAAATAAAGTAGTAGGGGTTCTTGAAAAAGATAACATAGAGAAGTTGGAGAATTCCTTGCTTTTTGAATTAAATACAAATAGAGATGAAATTCATAAACTCATGAAGAAAGATATCCATATGGAAAAATGTTAGATGCAAGTCATAGAAGATATGAACACAACCCCCAGCAAAGAGGTTGCTATCAAATCATCTAAGTTTTGGCAGATTCCATCTACCTTTGTAAGTTCACCTTTTACTCCAGATGGTAATCAAATAGATAAGAATTGCAATGCAAAGAGTATAGACAGCTCCTTTTCAAAAGAAGTTTAAAATTTTTTAAATAAGGATATCATTATAGATCCAATAGTGGAAACCTTAGATTCAGAAGATAATGATCTTGATCAATTAATTGATGAGTTAATCCATGTATTCAACTTTGATAATATTGATAATAGCACAAAAACTCAGAAGGAGGAATTAATTCAAAGAATCCTTAAATTAGGGGGTAACAACTATATGGATGAATATTTAAGAAGAGATCTACTAAAAATAGAGATAGAGGGCAATATCATGGGTTAGACTCAAATATGTGGAAACATAATGGTGACAAAGCAGGAAGATAAAGGGATGGAAAAAGATAACATGGAAGATTTAAATGATGAAATTGGAAATCAGCCAAGCATAATTAATCAGAACATAAGTGAACTCAAATTTGAAGAATTGGAAGGACAAAGTGGCTCAAGGCTTCTACTATTCACAATGTAGAAAATAATCTAGAGTACCTTGGGATCTAGATGAATCAAGAATGCATGAGTTCACCTAAATATGACAGAATGAAAGGTAAAAGAGGTAGGAAATCATTGAAGGAACTTAGGGAAGTAGATGGACTTAGTAGAGAATAGTAAAAGATAGATCAGCTAATAAATAATGGGAAGAGGAAGTGTCTTCCCAAGGAATCATAAGGATCACCACATGGAATGCTAGGGGCTTAAATGCCTCTAGTAAAAAAAGGTTACTAAAGAAAAATCTTAAAACTTTTGAATCAGAAATCATTTTAGTATATGAAACACAGTTCAATAAGGTAGAAGGTACCAAATTAAATAAGACGCTAGGTCTTTGGGGTTCCACCTTTCAAGAGTCTATAGGTGCATCAAGGGGTCTAGGTTTAATTTGGAATCCTAGGAAGGTATCTATCCACTATCTAAAATATATGAACAATTGGATTAGTGTAAGTGTACAAAATCTTAAATCAAATCTCCAATTTATTTTAATTAATGTATATAGCCCGAACAGTTAATTAGTGAAAAAAGTTGTCTGGGATGAAATTAGCTCTTTCATTTATAACTTTAAGGACAAATCTTTCCTAGTAGGAGGTAAGTTTAACACTATTCTAAACTTAGATGAAAAATTAGGTGGTATTTAGCATCTCTCACAATCGTCTTTAGATTTTAAAGCATGGTTTGATAAGCATAATATGATAGACATTCCAACCAATAATGGAAATTAAACATAGAATAATAGAAGAAAGGATTTTGTGTTCATTGTTAAAAATTAGATAGGTTTTTTATAATAAGAAATATAGATGATCATAATTTAAATTTACAATCCTCCATTCTGCCTATTGCTAGGTCTAATCACTACCCAGACCATTTCGAACTTAGTGAGCCTTTGAAACCTACTAGGAATCCATTTAAATGTGAAAAGATGTGGTTCCAAGATCCTAATTTCATAAAGAACATTAGAGATTGGTGGGTGTAAGATAAATTTGAAGGTTCCAAGATGTTTATCTTTGTTTCTAAACTAAAAATGTTAAAAGAAAGGATCCTCGAATGGAATAAAGAACATTTCAATAATATATTTAAAGAAAAAATGGAAATATAAGATAAATTAAAAAATATAAACCTAGAAATAATTAAGAAAGGTACAAAGAATGATAGTTTTCTGTTAGAAAAAGAGCTTATCGCTAGATAGGAGGACATATTATCCAAAGAAGAAATATTTTGGAGATAGAAATCACAAGAAAAATGGCTAGATGAATCCAGATAAATCCTTAGGATCGGATGGCTTTTAGGCCTTATTCTTTCAAAAATGTTGGGATATTATTGGGGAAGATTTGTGGAAAGCCATTGAAGCTTCGAGGAATGGTGGAGCTCTACTATCAGAGATTAACTACTCATTTCACACTCTAATTCCTAAAAGGAATGATCTTGAGACTCTGGGGGACTTCCAGCCTATCACATTATGCAACACGGTTTATAAAATCTTCTCCAAGATTCTAGCAAATAGGCTTAAAGGTTTTCTTCCAAAGTTAATTTCTGAGTAACAAGCAGGTTTTATCCCTAGCAGATCCATTCTTGATGGTATTCTTACAATCCAAGAAAATATTCATTTTGCTTCAAAATATAAAGAGGCATGTATGTTTATGAAATTGGACATACAAAAAGCATATGATATGATTGATTGGCTTTTTCTCTACAAGGTCCTTGAAGCCTTTGGATTCTCTTAGCAATGGATTAATCTTATTTTTAAATTCATTTCCACCCCCAAAATTTCTATTCTTATTAATGGGACACCTGAAGGTTTCTTTGAAATATCAAGAGGTATAAGACAAGGAGACCCGTTACCTCCTTCTCTCTTTATCATTATGGTGGAAGCCTTTGGGAGAGCTATTTTAGATGCCTATCATAATTAGAAAATCTTTGGTATCATTGTTACTAGAAATATGCCTAACATCATGCATCAACAATATGCAAATGATACAATTCTGCTTGGCAAGAGTATAGTTTCAGAGGCATTAGACTTAAGGCCATCATTAAGTCATATATGGACACTTCAAGTCAAAAAGTGAATGAACTCAAATCTGAGATATATTTTTTAAATACTAAAATAGAAATGGAAGATCAAATCTATAAGATAATGGGTTATAAAAAAGGTTAGTTTTCATGCAATTACCTGGGTATTGCTTTAGAGAAAGGTTTGAAATCTAGTAAGGTTTGGCACAATACTTTTGACAAGTTGGACTCGAGGATAGGTAGTTGGAAAGATGGATGGCTCTCAAAGGTAGCAACGACTACTAAAATTAGTTCTGTCTTATCTACCATTCTGACCTTTCCTCTTTCCTATCTCTGCCTATCTAAGAGTTTGCTTTTGAAATTTAAAGCCAAACTAAGGAACTTTCTTTGGAAAGATTGTGAAGAAGATAAAAAGTTGGTGTTCATCAAATGGGAGAATATATGTAAATCTAAGGATATGGGGGGCTAGGGATTAAGAATTTGCAATGGAAAAATGAAGCTTTTGGTGCGAAATTAATTTGGCATCTTTATAATGAAAGAGACCATAAGTGGGCTAAGATATTTTATTACAAATATTTTAATCTGGATGATCCTTTGTCAAGTTTTAGAATGAAAAATCTTCCTAAATGGTCAGAGAGCTAGAATTTTATGATGAAATGTTGGCATTTAGTCTACAAGTTTCTCACTTGGGATGTGGGTCTGGGTGATAAAGCCTTATTTTGGGAAGACTCCTAGGATGGACTCACCCTGATCACTTCTTGTCCCTTCCCTAAGGATCTCAAAGATAAATTGGTCTCATTATGGGGTGATAAAGTTAGTAATTATAAGACCAAAATTTCTTTGGAAGGTACATATCGATGGGTTTGGAGATCTTTGGAAGGGTTGGGGATAGACCCTTTATCTATTAAGGCATATGAGAAGATTTTTTCAAATAGGAAGATTAAGCAATCAGAAAGGAAAGATGAGCTTATTTGGGCTGCATCAAACGATGGAAAGTATAATGTGAAAAATGGATATTAAGCATTGGTCCATTCACAAGTTGGAGTAAAGTTGAAATAACTCTCGAACTCTATTGGGATGCTGCTTGTCTACCTAAGGTAGGCTTTTTTTATGGCTTACAGTCCAAAATAGAATCTTAACTGCCAATAGATTATCCAAATTTAGCATTCTAGGTCCATCTCACTGTGTGTTATGTAAACAGAACAAAAAAGATATGAATAATCTTTTATATAGATGTCCTTTTGCCTAGGCCTATTGGGAATGGCTTAAACTCAGGTTAGGTTGGTCAAATCCAATGCTGAAATATTTCCTAGATTTCCTTAAAGCTACGCCTACAAGCATGGTAAAAAGAGTATATAATAAACTATGGGATATTTGCCCCTATATTATGGCATGGGAGATCTGGAAGGAGAGGAACTATCACATTTTTTCGTGAAATCGAAATGAAACTAGAAGAGTTGTTATTTAAAATTAAGGCTAGCATAGTGGAAGTAATTAACTCTCATTTCATAAAATCCATGAAAGAGGAAGGATCCTACTCTATTTGGGATGGTCTCATGAAGAAGAATTGGACCAACTTGATTAATCCACCTGGTTTATATCCTAAGAATAGCAAGGAGGCTAGGGAGAGGTGCAAGTGGGTGCCTCCCCCATATGGATGGTTTAAACTCAATTTTGACAGAGCAGTGAGAGGTAATCCTGGTGTGGCAGGAATAGGTTGTATCATTAACGATGATACTAGTAAGTGGGTAGAAAAGAAAGTTATGTCCATTCCTCCTACCTCTAATAACTTGGTAGAACTTGAAGCATTGGACAAAGGTTTGTAGTTGTGTCTTGATTTAGGATTGACTAGGTTTATCATAGAAGGTGACTCTCATATTATCTTAAATGTAGTTAGAAAGCGTGTTACCCCCAATTGGGTCCTGAATTCAAAATTAGGTGAAGTTCTCATTCTCTTAGACCAATTAGTGGATATTCAAATCTGTCATATTTTCTAAGAAGGAAATCTAAAAGAAATTTTCTTATCAAATAAATGAGTTGATGGGGTTAATTTTGAGGCCTATAATGATTGTATCATTAACGATGATACTGGTAAGTGGGTAGCGAAGAAAGCTATGTCCATTCCTCCTACCTCTAATAACCTGGTAGAACTTGAAGCATTGGACAATGGTTTGTAGTTGTGTCTTGATTTAGGATTGACTAGGGTCATCATAGATGGTGACTCTCATATTATCCTAAATGTAGTTAGAAAGCGTGTTACCCCCAATTGGGTCCTGAATTAAAAATTAGGTGAAGTTCTCATTCTCTTAGACTAATTTGTGGATAATCAAATCTATCATATTTTCTGAGAAGGCAATCTAAAAGAAAAAATTTTAGCAAATAAATGAAGTGATGTTAATTTTGAGGCTTATAATGATGTATAGTTCATATGTCATCCTAGTAAGTTCTCTTTCATAGGTCTTGTATTCGCTCTCCTTTCTTTAGGTTTATTATCTCCTAATTTATTTTCTTTTAAATTTTGTTATGATATTTGGCCTCGGTATGGGGGTGCCTCCTTCGTTTTTTTTTTATATGCTTTCTATGTCAATGTTTTAGGATTAGGATATGAGCTACTCATAACCTTTCTTCTCCTATCACTAGGAGTGGTGGCGTCCTTTTTGTCTTTTATCCTTGTGATATGATTTCGTGGTTTTGGCATTAGCATTATGGAATTTTCCCATGATTAGGCTTACAATCCTTAGCAAGATGAGGTCATGATAGGCTAGACTTCTAGAGGGTTCCTTTGTTGTCTTTTTATTGGGGTCCTTTTCTCTGCTTACTATTTTATTGAGTTCATTGAGTATGGATTCAAATGTCTATGTTTTCCATACTTCATAATCCTGCACCGTGGCATTTTGTGGCAATGTCAAACCTGAATGTTGGAACTAGATTCTGAATCCTATGGACAATATGTCAAGGATCACAGTGAGCAAAGCAATTGGGGAGGGTGTCTTTGATTATGGGTATACATGGAGAACTAACAATGACATAATTGGTTCCTTCATTGGATGTATGGCGAGGGCAAAGGTGAATTCTGATGCTATCATCTGTCTCTGCTATAGTATCTTTGACCCAATGTAGAGGAAGGGGTTAGAACAAGTGGTATGCAGTATTGAAAAAAAGTTGAGGATTCCACTACTAGAGAAATACATGGATCTCCCATTGGGATCGCCAGAGCTGGAAGTTTCTTTTTGCCGTCCATCCTTAGTCATTCGGGTAAATTATGCCTTTTATAGAGAATGGACCAAAATGGAGGCTAGTATCCAATTCCTTCTCTATTGGAGGGGCATTGTGGAGGAGGAGAATAAAGATTGGTTAATCAACTACCTGAAAGCTTTCAATTCTTACATTTAGCTAGGAGTTACCTTTGAGGATCTGGAAGCCCTAAAGATTACACTCCAAATGCGAAAAAGACAAGTAAGGTTAAATTTGATTTCAAATTTCCCCCTAAATTTCATGTAGAAAATCCTAATGAAATCTCTGATGTCATAATGGTATATTAGAAATAAGGAATTTTTGTTAGTTCAGTCGGATAATAGGTGGTGTTTTCTGTATAGCCTTATACTATATTTGGTTTGTCCTAGACTGTATATATTTCAATGTATTTAGTAGATTCTATGTGATAGGAGGTTTATAGTTCTTTACTAATGTATGGAGATATTAACTCGTCTACTTTCAAGTAGACAATGTAAGGATAATATGTTATATGGTTCTTATGGATAGCTACGGTTTATGTTTTATGGTATGTTTATCCTAGTTTAGTTTGGTTTTATCTTGGTTGAGATTAGTTTTTTTGGTATTTGGATAGCTAATAATTGGCTATATTTTGATTACATCGTTAGCTCTCGATTGTTATAATTTCTGTTGATGGTTTATTAGGCCAGTTGCATTTTATTAATTATTTATTTGGATGCATGGTATCAATCCTATTAAAGTAAGCCCTACAATTAGGGCTCCCAGTTCTACTCTATAATTTCATAGGAATTATTTCTATGTTTATTTCCTTGAGAGTTGGAAATGGTAGTTGGTTGTATGTTGATAGATTTAGTCTTTTGGTCCATACTATATCGAGGAGATTCTTCATAGGTGAATTTACCATCTACCTCTCGATTGGATAATTTCAGCCCACAAATTTGGGTTGGCATTTTCTTTAATTATGCTGATTAGCTGATTGGGGTGGCTGTAGATTAGAATTCTATGGCTAAGTTTGTTGTTTTAATGAATTTTGAGACCCTTAATTAGCGATTTAGTTTAATTGATATGGGTTTTTTATTCAATGAGCTAGAGACATCTGAGAGGTTGTGTATTCTCAATGTTTAGGCTTCTATGTATGTTTGGGTGAGTTGAAATTAAGATGTGATGTCTATGATAGAGTTTAAGTTTGTTGAATTGTGACATTGTAATTATCATTCTTGGTGCTCTAGTTTAGATCTGATTAAGCTACTAAAGTGTGTCTTCTCTTACTTAATTAAATAGGCTTGTGACCATGTTGAGTATCTCCTGGGACATGGATTTGTATTATATTAATCTATTTGTCACATGGTAGAGTATTAAAATATTTTTAATTTTCTTATCTTGACAATAGTGGTTTATATGCTTTATTTTGTAGAATAATTATTCTTTGTTGTTAGATAATTTTACATATCTCAATCACTATTTGGCATGGTAGTCAGCTACTATTGTTTTGTTTCTGGGTGGTTTTCAGACTAGGATAATTTGGTAATGTTGTAAGGATGCTATTAATTAATATAGTTATTATTTGTCACTAACCATGTTCATTAAGTACATTATAGAGAGGATTGTATTTTTTTATTAGAGTGGGAAGAATGGCAGCACAAGGTGAATGTGCATCTAATTGAAGCAACGAAGCAGCTTCTACCAAAGCATATGTTTTAAAGAATTATGAATTATGTAATTAATCTAGGGTCCCTCCCCTATACTACAAACCAAATTTGATATATTTTAAATTTGATGATTTTTGATTAGGGTATGCCCCTTTTAAGCTATAATAATAAGGACGTTTGTCTCGGGCAAGACTGTAGGTTTTCTTCTTTGTTCTTTCCTACTAGTGCCCATTTGAACGAAGATAGCTAATGTAATTTTTATCTTTTGTATTAATAAAACTAATCAAGGCCTTGGCCATTTATCGATCAAAATAAAAAAAAGTGCCACATTATTGAATTAATTGATTATTAAATTATTAGTTAATCAAAAGTTGAGTTTGTTATAAGAATAATTGTATTAAATTAATATTAAATTGAGTAAATAAAATAATATAACAAGAGACTATATGATAAATATGAGAATAAAGGAAATTCACTCAATAAAAAAATATAATAAGAGACTGTATACGATAAATATGAGAATAAAGGAACTTGTGGAAAATAAAATATAGATTTATGTTATGTAGAAAATAAGAGATGTTCTATAGTTAGAAATTATATCCAATTAATGCACTAATTATAATTTAAATTAGAATATATTTAATTAAATATTAATATATTCTTATAATTAATTTAAAACTTTAAATAATTAATATTATTTTAAAAAATAGATACTATCTTTTAAATATTGTTAGACTATCAAATTCTATATATATAAACAAAAATATATATAAATATGTTAAAAAGTTGTGTACTATTTATTATAAATTAAATAATACAATATATTGGAAAAAGTTAAATTTGCAATTAATGTATAATTTAATAAACTATTTCATGATTTAGGTATAATAAAAATGACATTGTTGACCTTTTTATTTAATGGCCATTTAGCCAAACATTTCATTTTTACTGTTCTTTTAGTTTTATGCACATAGATGTTAATTGTTAAGTGGGCATGAATAGATTGAGTGCATTAAAATAGTTGAGTTAATAGTTATTTACACAGTTCTATAAGAGAATTGATATCCTCCGCTCTTTGTGTCAAAGAACATTGAAACTACATTTGTTGGAAGGCAATTGTGTAGATACAATTTTGTTCCACCAAATTGAACCATTGATCTACATAAATAATTATGGATTTTAGACAAGGGATTAATAATATATAAAAACTTATGTTCCTTCTCTTATAAATAAGACAAGGACTAATAATAGAAAAAAAACAATACATTGTGTAGAAAAATAATACAATGCTTCAAGTGTTAATGTCAAATGCAACAAGGACCACAAATGGCTAGGTACTTGCCTTAGTTATATAAGTAAGTCTAGTTATTAGTACACCTATTTATAGATGGATATGCTTATTTTAAATTAATCTAAGTTCGAAAAATGTGCCAAAAACTTATAAGCTATGGACCACTCAAATAATTATCTTAAAACATAATTTTTATATTTTTATATATATTTTACGATTGGCTATGGCTAATTTTACTAGTACTATTTTTATTTTTAAGTTCAAAAATTGAGAAAAAAACATATAACAGTCTATGTGTCAAAGGATCATAAACAACTGGAATCATTATAATGGTTCAAGTGGCTGCATGCATGCTACTATTATGTGGCATCCTTCACTTTTATACTCTAAAATTGTGATTAATAGGGAAGGGATAGGTTCAAGCAATTCGGCTTCATTGAAGTTTGTATCTTGTACATTTGAAACATTAGTACCAAATAGGGAATGATTGGAAAGGACTGAAGGAGCAATATGAAGGCACCATGGCATGACATGTCTTAAAGGGAGGATTTCATCATTAGGAAAACATAATTTGAGATGCTAAGAGGATTGGAAGAAGTGAGTTTGAGGAAATGAGATTTCTTTCACTATTTTTCTTGTTGAAGCATACTGTCTAAATTGCCAAAAAAGATTAATGCATAGTGATGAGAGATTTTCCTTTTATGCAATGCCCATTTTATGTCCCATTTGAATGTGTTATAAAACTCATTTACTTATGTGTTTCTCCTAAAATTAATATCTTGGCATAGTTTATGCATATATTGATATATTGTGTTATTAAGGTGATGAACCAAATAATGTTTGAAGTTCTTACAAAACATTCACTATTGAAATTTTATTCCTAATTTGTTAATAAACCCCAGTTATGTAAACCTTGTGGCATGTAATCTATTTTTTGGAACAACTAATAATATTCTTTCTCAAATGTTGAATTTGATATGGAACAGTTGACTCATGCAGAGTTTACAAGCGTTGCCTTAAACATATTTAGAAGCTCTACAATAATTCAAAAATATATATATTAACTGAAATAAGAATTTTATACATTCTACCTACTAATGAATGAAATGGCTCACAGTTTTGAAAGTTATCATAAAAGTTATTCATTTTGAAAGTTATCATAAAAGTTATTCATTTGACATCTAAACTACTTTAAGTACTATTGATGATAAGGCTTTGTCCTCTAAAATATGCATGAAGAGAATAAAATCTCATTATATATCTTTTTGGTTTTGGTTAGTTGCATCCACTTGTTGTTGAAAAGAGTCTTTCCAATTTGCATCATTTCCTAATTAATGGTTTTTTTTTTCTTTTTTATGCAAATCACATGTATGTGTCCCATCACATATTTTTTGGAAACATTTATCCTCTTTCCTTAATAGGCTACAAATGACTTGTGTTAGTTCATAATAATTTTCATTGAATGCATCCACACTAGTTTAGAAACTATTTCCAAACCTTCAATCTATAAAACAGATGAGCTAGATATTTGAGTGGCTTGGTTTGACCAAATGATTCAATGAATTAACCATGTAGGATTTTTTTTTTGATATGACTATCGATTAATGAATGTTGGTGTATATATGATCGATTAAATAACTAGCAAATATAATCCATTTCCAATGGATCAGTATGTGAATGTTCCTCAATTCAAGCATCTAAACATCCTACACCCTTCTTATACATAATTATTTAGCATTTGGAACACCTAATTTATAAATAGTGGTCAATGAGTTTGACTTGAATCCTGATACTAATATAACAATGTTGATTGTTAGATTAATAATTTTCATGGTGAAGACCATAACCTCATGCCAAATTTTCAATATGAAATCAATGCTATGAAATATAAATATTTCAATCAATCAAGCTTACATTTTCAATCTAATTCCTTCCTTATTATTACTCTCACATAAAATGCACAATAGGCAAGTCTGGCATACAATACATAATAGCCAAGTCGGACAAATTAGTCGTTATTGACTTGAAATATTGTTCCAAGTGTTATGCCATCTAAATATTTTTCTTTTACAACTTGTCTAAAAGTCCATAATGCTTATAGCATTATTTGCATTATTGTCTAAAATGATTTGATAGTATTTAACAATTCATCTTGTGCTTCCTTTCTTCCTGTACCATATGTGCTTTTTTGAAATATTAAAGTACTCTATATAATATTTTTATTTTATTTGTAAAACTAATAGTCCTCAAAAGTTTTTTTTTTTCTAAAAGACTCTAAGAAGAGGTAATTTGAATGTGATGTACATGATTAGAGAAAATCATCTTCGCAAGGTTTGGATAGTTAGTGTTTCAATTTTTAGGATTTAAGATTTATTATTTGTTGAGTAAAATTAGAGTTTTTTGGTGCTAATCTTATGTTATTTTGTTATTTCTAGTGTGAAATTATTAACCTAATCGTTAAATTCTTAAATTGAATTCATTGTTTATCAATTGAATTATTCATTATTTTACATATCAAAGTTACTATGACCATGTATATCTTTCGTACCATTTCTTTTTATCACAAACTATTATATTGACCAGTATTCAAAATATTTTTTATTCTTTAATTGATAAATTTATTATTCATTATTATTTGTTAAATTTTGGTTCTATTTTAAAATTATAGAATACCTTTTAATGTTCACTTTAAGAATACATTAATTTATATAGATTTCTCATTTTTCAAAATTAAATTAAAAAACAAAATAAATACATATTTTTATTTACTTTTTCTAAAGCCTTATCTTCTATATTCTTAGTCAAACTTCCATGCAAGAATGTATGGAAAGGCATTTTCTTTTTATTCTATAAATAGTTCATGTGAATGAACATTTTCACATTGCTATACAAGAAATGACATTTTCTTTTTATTTTGTAAATAATTGATGCGCCTAATTGAACTATATAAGAAAAAGAATTTTCTTTTTATGCCTAATTATAATAATGAATATTATTGTCTTCATATACAAGAAATGACATTTCATTTTTATTCTATAAATAATTGATGCGCCTAATTGAACTTTTTCACATTTAGACAATTTCATTTCAATTCTATTTATATATGTCCATTTTTTCTTTATGTACTACATATTCCATTTGAATGTACAAATTTGAAAAATCCCTACCTAATTTTTTTTTTCTTTATTTAGCAATTAACTTTTTATTCATTGATGAATTGTAACTAATAAATTAATTTTCTTTAAAATTGATTTATAATTAATCTTTTTTTGATTATAAGAAATTATATAATTATATTCATTTATAATTTTATATCTTTTAAATATATTAGCATAAGCTATTAAGATTTGCATCGTAAAGGTAGAACTATGGCTCCACCAAGCTCTTGTTAGTATTATTTAGTTTTAATTTTGAGGTAAAATAATAGATATAATTTAAATTTGATTAATGTGTAAGAACAATGATTTTTAATTTTTAGTTTAAAATTCTATTATAACTTTGAATTAACATAATTTAATCATTGAATAAAGAATAATTATAATATGACTAGTATTATAGTTACTATATAATTACTTTGTAAAAAATATTAATTTAAATATATATTATAATTAAAACTAAGGTATATTACTAATTTCAATCTTAATTTATTTATTTGTAATTTTATTAATATTTTACATGTAATGGTTATGATGAAATTAAATTTTTCTTTGGTTTGTCTAATTTCACTATTTAATTAGTTAATTTTTTTCATATAATCTATTAATGAGTTGGAATCCATAAAAAGTCACAATATACTTAGCGTGCTGGTACTAATAATTTCACTATTTAATTAGTTAATTTTTTTCACATAATCTATCAACTAGTTGAAATCCATAAAATGTCACAATATACTTAGCGTGCCGACAAGTACTACTAAGATAAGAAAAATACATTCATTTTTCAATTTTTCCTTGTAATCTACACTTATCAACTATTCCTTGTAATCTGCATCTTTAAATTTTTGCTTAGGACGCCTACACGACTTGTTGGTAGTTGGCTTTTGGGTAGTTCGACATACTATACAGATGGTGGGCCAAGAGGCGTTGGAGCACTATAAATATATACTATGGCTGTCAGTGTAGAAATATAAGTCTGCAACACTGCGGGTGCAGAATGCCTCCACTAGGAGAACCTGGTTTCGCAGAAAAAGACATAATCTTGATCTCAGTTTATGTTCTCATTCCGACGAACTTCGCCTTGCTGGCCTTTACTGGGGACACACCTCCGGCCGTTGCTCTGCTATCGGCGCTCAGTTCTTTCATTGTTCTATTTCTGTTCATGTCCTCGTTGCTCAACATGCGTCTTACTTCTGCACTAGCCAAAATACTAGGCGGCCTCGCGCTTCTGCTGTCCCGTTGCAGCTACATGGTTACAATGGCTGCTAAGTTATGGCCCATCTCCAGAGCTGCGGTACTTCTCCTCTTCCTATTCGCTGCCATCGGATTCGGCGCCATCCTCGCGTTTCTCAGACGCAATCTCAGAACGGAAGCTTCTCCTGACGCAGTAGTTTCACAAGAAGGTACCATTAAATTTGCTTTTGCTGCCTTTTACCAATTTGTATTTTTCTCATGCTTGAACTTGAATTTGATGCTAGTCTTCCGTCTATTTGCTTTGCATATTCCGTCTGACGATCGCAAGCTCAAACGGCGGGCCAAAATTCAGTTAAACTATTGTTACTGTTCGGTGTAAATTTGCATTTTTTGTCACTCTTAGAGATGCTTCTTACTGCTCCTAGTGAATATGCAAATGCGCGTGCCATTTGCCCTAAAATTTGTAAATCATGGCGGCAGCTCTAATCATTTTGAATTTGTTGGGTAAATGATTAGAAAATTTATTTTATATTTAAAAAAGGTTTCTCTGTTCTCCAAATCTTAGGACTGTTGTAATTCTGATTCTAACAAGTAATATCAGAGTTTGATCATAGATTGGAATTTTTTAAATAAAAAGAAATTGAGGAGTTGTTAGATTAAGCTTTAACATTTCTCTTTACAATGTTGATAACAAATCTTTATCTTTCTTTATCTTTAAATTAGACACACCCATGATGTGAAAATTTGTTGAAGTTGAAACATTGATTTTTTATTAGATACCTCATTTTTGTCAAATAGATACCTCATTTTTTATTACATTTAAAAAGTTCCATATTGATACCTCATTTTTTTTTGTACATTTAAAAAGTTCCCGGTACTGTACTTATCTTAAAAAATATTTCATACTACAGTGCAATCTGTATTAAGAATATCGATTTTTTAAATCACAATTTCTTTCGTAACGGTCTTACTGAAAAATACATTTATTTATACATAATCCTGAAGTGGGATTCAACTTTTCATTTTACTGTGAGGTGGATTATAATCTAAGCATATAAGGATTCAATTTTTTCCACGAGTTTCAGTGTGAGGTGGATTTAAACTGGTACCCTAGAGTCTCGTAGATTAAATTTTGACGGGCAGATCTACCTATTCAAGCGTCTTGAGGGTCATGTAGGATCTTATTATGTCTTAGAGCAAAAATGACCAAATAGGGTCATACTGTATCAAAATGGCCATTGTCCAAACAACACCTAAGCTGAACTATAACTAGTATAGATATCTTAAATAAATCTATTTAAAGAAATGCTCGATAGATATACACTACAAAATAATTATAATTTAATTTACTACATTTAAAATTATTTATATATTTTTTATTTCTATTTATTTAGTTTTTTGCTAACTTAAGCTTTTTATTTTAATTTCTTAAAAAATGGATGATTTATATTTCCAAATATAATAATATATATGGATATTTTATGTGGTATTTATTAAGTTATTTTTAACAATATATTCTATTTATAATAAAATTTAAACTTTTGACATGTAGATGGTTGTCAAATTTAACCTTGAAGAATAAAAGTTAATATTAACATGGTCACACCGTCTCACTCCCCCATTGTGCCATTGTAGAATGCCTATCGGCATTAATTATTTTAATAATTACATTAAATTGGTTAGGCAATGCTCAAATTTGATGGTCGTATTGACTAATTTTGCACTTTTGAAATGTAAAATGAGTTAAAATAAGCACATGACAGGTACGGGCAGCCGTAAATTCCAAGCCAATGACAATTAGTTTGGTTGTTTTCTAAACCTTGATAGTTTAGGGTTCCACTAGACCAGGGCCAGTGGATACTAGGCAACATATATGCACCCTTCCTAAATGCTAAATAATGGAAATCTTTTATACTTCCATTGAATAATGATGTATATATGTTGGGCAGTGAGTCCATTCACCTGTTTAATGATTTTTTTAATTAATTTGAAAATTGCATTAACATGTTTTTCTTTTGTTTTATTTAATTAAAAAAAATTGAATATAATAATCTAGTTGACTAGTTAGCCACTAGCTATACGTTACCCCCTAGATAGCGCCCTATGTCATGGCCTTGACAGTTCTATATCTGACACTTTGGAATCTGTGATTAGTTTACTTTTTTGGATGGTTTGGTACTTGTTAAGTTATTTTAATTATGGTATTATTATGTAAACTCTTAGAGAATTCAGAGGTTATTCAAAATATGATTCTCAGAAACAGATGTTTTTATGCTTTCAGTTTTATATTCAGAATCTTATTATCTGAAATAATCTGGATTCAAGAATCAAATTTTATAAAATCTATGTTAGTATGGTTCCAGTTTTACTTCTGTCTTATTCGTATTTTCAGATTTCTGTATAAGATGGTTTTAAAATATTATTAGTACCATGTATTTGTCGTTGCTAGTTTTAAGTATATTTAGATATATATGTATATCTATAACATTGTTGTAATATATACATATGTATATAAATATAAGTGCATTAGTATTATATATATATATATATATATATATATATATATATATATATATATATATATGTAACTATTGTATATTAGTGTACTTGTATTTATATTGATACAAGTTATAAATATATGTATACATGTAAGTATACTTAATGGTTAGCAACGATGTTAATATTAAATTAGGATTAATGTTAATATTAATATTAATATCAACATTAATATTAATATAAATATTAATATTAATGTTAGTACCTAATACTATGTTAGTAAGGGTTAGTACCTAGACTAACCTATCGAATGATACTTAACTATGTCTTAACCTATACTTATGCAAAGCTCAAGCTATCGATGCCTAACTTCAAAGGACTTTGCAAAGGTTTTAGGTTTTGGAGAAAGGTGGCAATGCAAATGCAATTAATGTGTTGCAGGTTATATTTGGTACTATGGTTGCCAAGTGTCGCAGAAGCTAAGGAATGAGATTTTTATGGTTATGCTCACTGTTATGAGCATTAATTTTTTTCTTCTTCACGATGCTTGAGCTCAGACCGCCATTGTGGGTTTTCAGTTAGGAAATTTGGACGCTCTATTGAGTGGGTTTCAATACGTTTTTCATGGAGATTTTGATGACCATGATGGAGAATGTCATTTTTTATCAGCTTTTTAGAGGTTCATGTTTTCATTTTATTGATGGTTCTGTTGTCGTTTCATGGGTTTTCTCAGTTTCCATTATTAAGAAGGTTTCCCTGGTAATTCTATGTTTATTTTTGTGGATTTGGAAGTGTGGGGTTGCGGGTTTGAGAAGAGGACTCTCCAGACAGCTTTGCTTGTGTTTCTTATCACATATAAATTGGCAGGGGGTTTTTTCTCTAACTCTACTCTCTTATCTATACTATATTCAGTGAGTAATGTTGAATATCGATTAATTAATAGATGCAGTGTTTGAAATTCGTTACCCAACTCTGCGTGTATGCAGGATTTGGGGTTTTCATAGCTAAATTTAGTGTAAACCCATCATCAGGTGTAAGATTATATATGCTTTGTAATTTCTACTTATATCGCATTCGAAAATTTGAAATGTGTAAGTGAATATAGTTCTTTTTAGTTTTAAATGGTAAGTAATTACACTCCAGCATGGATAAATGTAGAGTATGGTTTTGTATGCGATGTTTGGCTCTGCACATACCCATATTCGAATGTGGGTATGGAGATATCACTTTGGTAACATTGATGTATATGGGTATTGCGATTTTATGTGTATGTTGTGGTTATAGTTTATGTGTGTGATTGTGAGATAACATAAGGTACCGGTTGTTATATGAGCCGAGCTCTGTGGATACCTTGTTTCATGTTTAATATTACCGATTGCATGAATTGTTATTTGACTGCTGTCTTTCATCAATAATAATGTGTACTTAGGGCTTAAAGATATAGGCTCATAATTGTTACATTGTATGCGATTGTGGGTTTCAAAATTCTGTGTGATATATATACATACATATAATTTCTAGGTTAACATTTCAAAAAGGGTTTTGGTTCCTGTTTATTGCATTATTAATTTTTACGAATTCAGGGTTTTCATTATAAGCAAACAATTGAGTTATATTGTGATTTTATGAGAGTTATTGTTGTGAAGATTAAACTATAGCATAGAGATATTCATTGCGACTGTTAACTCATGTTTAGTCTGAATCATCGATAGGCAAACAAGATTATTTTATAGGCTGTATCGGATTTAGAAAATTTGAAAATTATGTTTCATTGATTTTGGAACAAGAATTCTGAAACAAAACAAACACTTTGATACCGATACATTATCAAACAATTACTAATTAAAGTAGAGAGAATTGTATTATCTGGTAGTGACTAGTTATTAGATGTATAGTGGAAAAAGGTTATTATCTATTTCAAAACTGACTTTAAATTAATAAGGTTCTACATATATTTTGTATATGTAAGTGAGTGTGTGTATGTATATGTATAAATGTTGTGCATATATATATGTACAAGTATTTATTTACAAGTATCAATGTGTAAGTATATCCTTATGAATTGTACTGTTAGTTTTACCATAGATATACAATCTGGAAATTATTGTGATTATTGGTTTTGGAAATGGAAATTGATTAATTTTATAATCTGATGAAATTATATGCGTGGATCATTTTATTATTACATTTTTTTTAATAAATGAAATGTAAATATGGTGAATCTTAGTAAAGTTGATTTCTTATTATTTAATTTGAATATAGCTATTATGTAGTGGAAAATTAAAGCGTGGAAACAATTATGGTTTCATTTGGTACTTTGAAAGATTGAAAATGGTTTCAAGTGATATTTCTGTTTGCTGGTGCAATTGTTATATTGAAGCAAATGAAATAAGTATATTAGATGGAATTGGAAAATTAATCTAAGATTTTCTTCCAGTTAGTATATCTAGAATTTTGTGTATGTTAGATTATGCAAGTGTGATCCTTTAGATTGGGTGCCTGTCATAAAGCGAGTAACTTGTGGTGATAGAATTATGTTGCCAGATGCCCTCCGACACTAGTCTGGATCTTTATGGGAAAGATTATGATAGTTATTTAATCAAGTGGTAATATTTAAAATTTTATGGGTTGGGAAATCATATAATAAGATAAGAATATTATGGTTTCACCTGGCATATTGAGTTCTACGAGTGGCTAAACATAGATTCTTATGTTGACACCCATGGACTACTGGATCATTACCTTGTCATATTCTGTACGAGTTTATTTCTACATATCTGCATAAAGAAATTATGTATTTGCTTTATAATTGAATGTGGAAAGAAAATAATATTTTTCAGTATTTTTGTTAAAAGGATTATTATGATTATAGTTTTGTCATAAAATCTAACGTGCAGGATTACTGGAGGTTTTAATGATTTTATTCGTGTTTTAAGCCCTGTTTGGTGTATTGTGGATTTGTTTTTTTTTATTACAGGTTCGAGATAGGGTTGTTTATTGACTTAGAAGAGATGACTGTTAAATACTTTGAATCAAAGATTAAGTTGATTGTATTTTAAAAATTGTTGTATTTCTAATAAGAGTATAGATATGCTATATACTCTGATGTAATAATTTGGGAATGATCATTGCTGATTATGAGTACATTACTGAACCTGTTGTGTAGGATTAAATTGTAATGAATATTGTTTTTAAAAAAAATTATTCGGGTTCTAATCTAATTTGTATGTTTGGATTATTGTTATTTGGTTATTCTTTAGTTTGAGATGGCTAGGGTATTACACCCTAGACCAGATACCTGTCACAGAAACGTGGATCAATTCCTTCTGAAGTTCTCGTGGGAATGCCGCAACAGAAAGAATTCTGCTCTTTCTCTGACTATTTAGTTTTGGGGCGAGTTCATTACTTTTTTAGTGACGATTGACAAAGTGTATTTCGAGAGGGCATTCAAATATGCAAGGTTTTTCTGATTTCTTCCCCGATCTGTATTATTTTTTGACAATTTGTAGGTGCATTTTTGACAATATGTTTTATGGGGTGGTCAGCGATGGACGGCGCCGAAGGCGACAGGTTGGATCTGGAGACTCTGTTATAGAAGATGTTCGACACCAGACACCGCAAACAATGTGAGTGATCCTTCTCAAATTCCCCTACCAATAGGATACTTTCTCTCATTTGTAAACCCTAAAAGAGAATACCGGAGATCTCATATCGTATTTGTCAATTGAAACCCTTATCTACAGATAATGTTGTTTTCTGTCTTGTAAGCCTTGGTTGGTAAGGAGATAGTGGAATTTTGTGTATTTCACGCACCAAGAGGCGGAATCAGGTCAGGGCTTGGATTTTTTCCTCATGGACAGGCTTTCTGTGAAAAGAGGTGATATTTTCTCAGTTAACCATCTCATCAGGTTTGCAAATATGTGGTGGAACCCTCTAATGGTGTCAATTCTTCGCATTTTAGAGCACACCAATTTTCTTTTGTTTCACATGGGGTGTCCCAGGCGGCCCGTGTGAGCTTATGGTGAGACTAGCCCCCATTCTCATCGGTTGAATCCAGAGGTAGAATCGAAACCAAAACCTCAAGGTGATCTACGACTTCAAGCCTAAGTTTTGACCAAGGATGGGAATGCCGACTAGGTTCAATTGGCTCCTGTAGGCTATCCTGCTCTGTTCTCTTTTTAATTCCCGGTTCTATACTAGTCTTTTGCCAATTTGTTGGTGATCTTTGAATGTTTCTCAGATCGAGTGTGAAGCTATATTTTCCTCAATATTTTGAATCACAAAGAGAAGCTAGAGCAATACGATTTCGCTAAAATTTATAGTATACGAGAATGTGTGGAGACTTGTTTTCCGTCATCTTGGGAGCCCACCTGGCTTCAAGAGCCTACCGCCATGGGAGACGATGAATGGAGCAATATTGCAGATGTGTTCTGGAACTTTTTGTCTGGATGTTTTTCAGGGACGATGATAGAACTCATTACAAAATTAACTATTACAGAGATATGTCATAGGCTAAATGACGTGTGAGATCTAGAGACGATAACCTCAAGCAAAAAGAATTTCATTTTTGCCTCTCACATTCTCATTTGTCTCTCAGATTTTCGAACCGACATCATACACACAGACACTAGAAACAAATGCCACGTGGAAATGCTATGACAAGATTGGAAGTTACGATCTTCTTAACAAGCTTCTGATCCCTTGAGGAATTTACAGAAATGAAATTTAATTTCTTTTACTTTTAACAATTTGTGGATATCTTTTTGGCAATATGTTATATGGGTTGGCCAGCAATGGACATTGGCAATGTGAAAAATAAATCACAACTTTAAAAAATTTGCTCGATAGGAGAAGGTGCCGAGTGACAATTTTGCTCAGCACCTCAAGGAGCTGAGTGGCAGTTTGCTCAGCATGTAAAGGTGCCGAGTGATAGGCAATAGGTGCCGAGTTAGCTTGGCACACGAAGAAGCCCAGTAAGCTCGACACACAAAGGGCAATGCTCAGCAACAATGGATGCTGAGTCAGCTTGGCTCAAATCGAAAAAATTATAACTTAGAGAAATTTCAATGTGAATGTTTCCACCATTAAAACCAGAGAGCCACAGCTTGAAGCTTTTAAACAAACTTCTCAAATGCAATGAATAGGAGAAAAACAATGGATTCAAGTATGCATGCTTGCTTTCTATTCAACTTTAATTAAAAATATTACAAAATCTGGGAGCATTCGGCTTCGACTAGAAAAAACTAAAATAACCCTAAAACTTGAACAACTTCAATATGTCAAAACTTTAAACTTGCAGCTCTAATGGCTGCATACAATGGTGCTTGGAGCAATCACTGCTTCAATAGGACAAAACCAACAATAGCAAACTTATAGAGTGAACAAGAGAAACACTTGTCAACTGGATTTGTTGATCTCTTTCCTTTTGCTTTGCTCTACTCTGCAACTTCTATCTTCTCTACTCTGTCGAACTGACTCTCTCTGAATGAATGAATGTAGAAAATATTCCTCTTGTCATATTCCATTTTCCCTCTCAACGTTCAAATTTCAAAACCACCTACCAAAATAAATGCCTGCCATCCATGGATGCCTGTGGGAAACAAAACTGACAGGGTAGATGGGCGTGGAGCTCGAGGACAACTTGCAGGCTCTCAATGTTCAATATCCAACACTCCCCCTTTGTCCTAAGACCCACAAACAAGGATCACTACTAATCCAAATCAACTACACTAAGACACTCTCTTAGGTGTACAAAACTTCCAATACCTAATGGCTTTGTGAAAATATCTGCTAGCTATTGCTCAGACTTACAAAATTTCATCTTGATATCCCCATTCTCCACCAACTCTCTAATGAAGTGATATATGATCTCAATATGTTTACTTCTCCCATGGAAGACTGGATTCTTGGACAATGCAATTGATGAAATGTTGTCACAATAAATTGTGGTTCCATCCTCTTGCCTTTCATTCAAATCTGTCAAGATCCTCCTTAACCAAATCGCTTAACATGTTGCTGTATTTGTTGCTATATATTCAACCTCTGCTATAGATTGAGAAATAATAGGTTGCTTCTTAGATGCTCATCAAATTGCACCTGATCCCATATGAAACATGTATCTGAAAGTGCTCTTCCTATCATCTAAACTTTCAGCCCAATCACTATCAATATAACCCACCAGCTTGAAACTATTTGATGCAGTATACAAAATTTCAAATCCCTTGGTACCATTCACATACCTTAGGATCATCTTTCCCACTTGCCAATGGGAATCCTTTAGTGTTTCCATAAATCTGGAAATGAGACTTACTACATGCATCAAGTCTAGCTGAGTTGCAGTCAAATACATTAAACTTCCAACCATACTCTAGTATATTATTGGATGCACTCTCTTGCTAGAGTCTTCCTTGCTCAGCTTCAGACCTACTTCTATTAGTGTTGGGGCTGCCTTACTATTCTGCATTTTAAATCTCTCCAAGATCTGCCTTGCATACTTTTCTTGAGAGATGAAGATGCCATCATGCATTTGTTTTACTTTTATGCCTAGAAAGTATTTCAAGAGACCTAGGTCTGTCATTTCAAACTCATTTTTCATGGCCTCTTTGAACTCACCAATTAGAGCCTTGTTATTACCAGTAAAAATCAAATCATCTACATACAAGACAACAACCAACACATTTCCATTTTCTTCTTTGATGTAGATTGTAGGCTCACCATTACTTTTTCTAAAGTCATTTCTCATCAAATATGAGTCAATCTTGTTGTACCATGCCTGTGGAGCTTGCTTGAGCCCATAAAGAGCTCTCTTCAATCTATATACTTTATGTTCTTCACCTGCAACTTCATAACTAGGTGGCTACTCCACATAGACTTCTTCTTTCCATTTGATATATCTTCCATTTGTGCTAAGCTGCAATTGCTATGACAGAACGCATGGTTTCCATTCTTGCAACCGGAGCATATGTCTCATCATAATCTCTTCCATACTACTATTTGTAGCCCTTGACTACCAACCTTGCCTTATGCCTATCAATTTTTCCTTCAGCATTGCATTTGGTCTTGTAGACCCATTTCACTCCAATCACTTGCTTCTTGGGAGGCAATTTAGTTAGCTGTTCTTTCTATAGCATCTATTTCTCATCCATGGCCTTACACCATTTCTTCTCCTTAATAGCTTCTTCAAAATATATTGGATCACTATGAGAAAATAATGCAAAATTAACACTCTAATCATAATCTTCATACCTTTCATCTTGGTATATCTCCCTAAGACTCTTGGTCTTTTGTGGTAAAAGGGAGGAGAGTGTGGGATTAGAATCTTCAAAGTTGCTACTTTTCTGAATAGCTCGATCTTCACTGTTACTCAACATTGACACTCGGTCATGCCTAGAGGAACTCGGCAATGACTGAGGCTGCTTGCCTTTTCTTCTATTTGCTCCTTCTTCTTGCTGTTCATCGGCATCCTCTTCATTCATAATTGGCACTTTACTTGAGGTGTTGGGTGACTCATCAGTTTGTCCATACCAAGACTAAGGTTGTTTAATGGGTCATACAATTTGTATTCCTTTAATTCTAAGCTATACCCTGTGAAGATGCACTTCACACCTTTTTCATCCAATTTTTTCCTTTACTCTTTAGGCACATTTGCATATGCAACACATCCAAACACTCTTAGGTTTTCAACTATCCATCTTCCCCGTGACCATGCTTCTATTGGAATTCTATCACGGACTGCCTTTGTAGGACACCTATTAATTAGGTAAACTACTGTTGTCATAGCCTCTTCCCAAAAATTAGTTGGGAGACCTTTCTCTTTCATCATACTCCTTTCTATTTCAACAATGGTCCTGTTCTTTCTTTCAGCCACTCTATTCTACTGTGGTGTATAGCTAGTTGTGAGCTCTTTCTTTATACCATATTTTCTGCAAAAATTTACAAAAGAATTGAAGGTATACTACCCTACTCTATCTGATCTTAGGACCTTGATATAGTGTCCACATTCTCTTTCAGCCTGGGCTTTAAATTCTACAAATTTATCAAATGCTTCGGATTTATTCTTTATGGAATACACCCATGTCCTACAACTGAAATCATCAATAAATGTTATAAAATAAGTACTCACCCCAATGGAAGTAACTTGCATAGGACCGACTAGGTTAGTGTGCACTAACTCTAATGAATATCTAGCCCTCTTAGAATTTTTAGAATTAAAGGGAAGCCTATGTTGCTTACCCAAAATACAAGCCTCACACTTATCACATGAATTTCCTATATGTGGCAAACCTCCTACCATTCTTTTATTTGACAAAAAATTTAAATCGGTATAGCCTAGATGACCATACCTGAGGTGCCATAGCCGTGAGGGGTCTTCAATCACACTCCTTAGAGTTGATTGTGTGGGAGGTGCAGCACCAACTTGAGATGAGAAACATGTCTCTATTCTCAAGGGAAACATTCTGTTCTTTGTCATTTGAACTACTGCAAGTAACTTCTTGCTCCCATCCTTTTCATGAATGCCACACTTGTCATTGTCCATTAGTACTTTGTATCTATTTTGAATGAGCTGACCAATGCTCATGAAATTGTGCTTCATACCAGGGACAAAATATACATTTTGTATTTCCTTCTTATAGCCTTTTTTGGTGCGGACCATAATAGATCCTTTGCTCACAACTGGTAGGGTTCCATTGTTACCTATTTTAATCTCAAATTTGAAACTCTTGTCAATGAATGAAAAAAAGGTTTCATTACCACTCATGTGGTTTCTACGTCCATTATCGAGGTACCAAACCTCAGGACTTCCTTCTTCACCAACATTACACATGATGAAGGCAGTGGCATTGTTTCCACTTCCCATGTTCACATCAGCCATATTTTCTTGTTCTGACTGATCATTTTGCTTCTTCTAGCATTCATTTGCATAATGCTCATATTTATGAAAGTAGTAGCATTTTACATTACTCTTATTTGAGTTGTAATTTTTCTTACCTCCTCTTGAAATATTTTGTGAGCTACTTGCTCCATCTACTCTTCCCAAGTTTTCTGCTGCAACATTTCTTTGTTCTCCATTACCTCGGCCTCTACCTTTAGAGTTTCTACCTGGGCCATTTCTTCCTCTCCCCCTTCCTCTTGGATTTGATTGAGCCTTGAATGCTTGCTCTTGGGAAGAAGAAGATGCAAATCTATTGATCCTATGCTCATGGGTTTGAAGTGTACTCATCAACTCATCCATTGTCAAAACAGTGAGGTCTTTTGCCTCTTCTATGGTCATGAACAAATTGTTATATTTATGAGGTAAACTTCTCAATATCTTTGCCACTATCCTTTGTTCTTGATATTCTTCTCCATTTGATTTTAGTTGATTAATCACATTGGAGGTCTTTGAACTGAAATCTTTAACTGCTTCATTTTTCTTCATCTGAAAGTTCTCAAATTTCCTCCTTATATTCTGTAGCTTTACTGTGTGGACTTTATTAGTCCCCTTGAAGTTCTTCTCAAGGATATCCCATGCTTCCTTTGCATAATTTGCTACTGCAATCTTGGAAAATGCTATCTTTGTCATTGCTACTTCAGTAAGACTTAATGCCTTTGCATCCTTTCTCATTGACTCTTTCAAATGATTCTTTTGATTATTGGTAAGAGCAGAATACTGAGTTGGGTCTGTCACATCATTGAACCCATTTATAACAAACTCTCATAAATCATTTCCAACCATTATGGTTTTCATTTTCTTTGCCCATGTATCATAATTTTTCCCATTAAAGGATGGTGGTTGCTGCCATATCTTTCCTGTATCTACTGCCATGTCAAATATCCCAAGAAAATAAATGCCCTAACTCACTGTGGATGTGGGGTCTCAAAACTCTGATACCATGTGAGAAATAATCACAACTTTAAAAAAATTGCTCGGCATGAGAAGGTGCCAAGTGACATTTTTTCTTGGCACCTTAAGGAGCCGAGTGGTAGTTTTCTCAGCACGTGAAGGTGCCAAGTGATAGACAGTAGGTGTCGAGTTAGCTCGGCACAAGAAGAAGCCACGTAAGCTCGGCACATGAAGAAGCTGAGTAAGCTCGGCACACAAAGGACAATGCTTAGCAACAATGGATGCCGAGTGAGCTCAGCTCAAACTAGAAAAATTATAACATAGAAAAATTTCAACATGAATGTTTCCACCATTAAAACCAGAGAGCCAAAGATTGATGCTTGTAAACAAACTTCTCAAATGCAATGAATAGGAGAAGAATAATGGATTCAAGTATGCCTACTTGCTTTCTATTCAACTTTAATTAAAAATATTACAAAATCTGGGAACACTCCACTTCAACCAGAAAACTCTAAAATAACCCTAAAACTTGAACAACTTCAATACATTAAAACTTTAAATTTGCATCTCTAATGGCTACATACAATGGTGCTTAGAGAAATCACTACTTCAACAGGACAAAACCAACAATAGAAAACTTACAGAGTCAACAAGGGAAACACTTGCCAATTGGATCTGCTGATCTCTTTCCTTTTGCTTTGCTCTGCTCTGCAACTTCTATCTTTTCTGCTCTACTGAACTAACTCTCTTTGAATGAATGAATGTAGAAAACGTTCCTTTTTTCATATTGCATTTTCCCTCTCAACATTCAAATTTCAAAATCACCTACCAAATTAAATGCCTGTTGTCCATGGATGCTTGCAGGAAACAAACTGACAAGGTAGATGGGCGTGGGGCTCGAGGACAACCTGCAGGCTCTCAACATTCAATTTTCAACAGGTGACGTTGTAAACAATGAGAAATCCTTCTCAGATTACCCTACTAGCAATATACTTTCTCTCATTTGGAAACCCTAAAATGAGAATAGGTACTAGAGATTTCATATCGTATTGTCTATTGACACCTTTATTTGCAGATAACGTTGATTTCTATCTTTTAAGCCTTGGTTGGTAAGGATTGTGGATCTGTGTCTATATCTATAGGAATTTCATGTATTTCTTGGAGTAGTTGGCAGAACCAGGTTAGTGCTTGATTATTTTCTCCTAGATAGGCTCTATGTGTGAACTACGAAAAAGTTTCACATTTTTCCTATCTCATCAGGTCTCCAAATTTGTGTTGAAACCCACTAATGATCTCAATTCATTCGCTCTCAGAGCACACCCATGTTGCCAAAATAATGAGGTCATTTATGAAATTGAACACTCTACTAAGGCAAAGCTTAAAAACCTTGTTTCTGAGTTCATTAATTGCCTTTCCTATTTCATCCACATTAGACAGGCATGGTTAATTATTATGTAAATGTTTCAATCCCCACCATGCAAAATACATTTTCTGGTGTGTCATGTACATAGGTGATTTTGTAACCGAGGGTGTGAATGTTGACTGGTATTTAATCATAGTTCTTTTATAAGCTAGGGTTGTCATTGTATCAAATCATTCTATTAATATTGGATACAATCACTAGATTTATAGAACATAAGAAGCCATTAAGTCATGTCACCAATAAATATACAATCACTAGATTTATAGAACACAAGAAACCATTAAATGATGTCAACAATACTGAAGAGGAACATCAACAGTTAGTCCAATAGATTAATTAAAAATACTTGTTTGCATGATTTCCAATTCATAAAGTTTGATATCTTGTATGCCAAGAATGACATTCCATAATTATACTTGCAATGATGGTACCTCCTACCTATTGTAAATACTCCACTCAAAGTTTGTTACCATGGCTATTTTCTTATTTATTTATTTTTCAATTTGAGGTGATGATTAACTCAACATTGTTAATTTGGAACACTTTGGGAAAATTGTGATTGTTGTTCAAGGCTCGAGCAATTTTGAAGTTGTAAAGCTTCATTTTATTGCTTTCACGGATGATTATTTGATATAATACTTATTGGATTACCAATAACTTGTCATTTCAAGAAGCTACAATTGCATCGATCTGGATAAGCACAGAATATTGACTAAATTGTATAGTAATTGAAAACCAATTTTACACATGACATCCATATTTGCTTCTTGTGTCCTAATAGAAATAATGAGACACGTCCCACTAAATTATTAGCAAGTATCTCTATAACATTAATGTATATTTCTCAAGTGTGAGTGAATTTTATTCGAACCATGCTTGGTGATTGAAGAGAATTAATACTATGCATGTTTTCGATGTATTGAAACCTTGAAATTTGAGAATTTGTGTGTAGATCTTGAATGGAGCATGTTTTTTTAATTTAGTTTTTTTGTAAGTGTAATAATCTTTAGGGTGAAAAGTTGTCAAGTGAGTTTTCATTCTATTAGGGTTTCATGCAATCTTTGAGTTTCTTTGCATACGGCTTTTTGTTTGAGCTTTCCTTCTATGTTTTCCATCTGTCAAACTAGATTTACTACAAGAATTTTTAGGCTAGTTTATAATGGCCCTAGCTCGTGGTGGCCCAGTTGTTAATACTGGTGTTCACGCTATTTCTTCAAAAATCCATGGTGCCTCCACTAAACACACATCCTCACAAATTCGTCTCGAAGGTCTTTCACAAGGTAATCTTAATATTTTCCTTCCTTTGCAAGAATTTGATGCTACTTGTGATAGGTTAGAGCAACACACCTTAATAGGGTATTTTCTGGGTGGGACTCCTCCTGAAGCTATGCTTTGAGAATGGGTTAGCAAGAGTTGGGCTCCTCATGGAGTCCACCTTGACGTTGTGCAAAACCTTACCAAAGGTTTTTTTAATTTCATTTTGCCAACCCATCTTAGGCAAACGCAATTTTTAGTAATGGTCCTTGGTCTGTACATTCTTCCCTGCTTGTTTTTCAAAGATGGTCAAGAGATTTCACTGTATCTAAAGATAAAAAGCTTAGGGATCCTATATGGGTAGAGTTCCTAGATTTACCCTTGCCATGTTGGCCTTTTATTGAGTCTATTGTCAATACTCTTGGCAAAGTTATTACTAAGGAACATAAAAAATATTTCAATGCTCATCCATAGAAATACGTTTGCATTGAGGTTGATCTCTCCAAGGATCTTAAGGATTTTATGGAGATACAGATTGGTTCCCAATCCTTCTCTCAGAAGGTTCTTTGTTTGAGCCTTCCTAACACCTATTATAGGTGCCAGATAGCAAAATAGAAGATTAGGGATTTCCATTTGGCTATGCCCATGGTTAAACCCTCATCTAAAGAGGTCCCTATAAAACCAATAGAAGGGAAGCAAAAAGAAGAATGGACTAATATTGGGCACAAGGGAAAGGCTCCCTTTGCTCATAAAAAGTCATATGCAACTGTCATTTTAGTTTCTCCTATTTCAACAAGAGCGCAAAGCCCAGCCATTATAGGAATGCAAGTGGTTTTTTCAAAGCCAAAGCCTGATGTTTTATAGGTTTTAAACACTGGTTCATAGGGGATTAAGGTGGCCGTCAGGGCTAACACCTTGGCTATGATTCATACCCCTCTTGTTGCTTCCTCTATTACGACTCATAATGTATAGCATTCTTGCAATCCTCCCAAACGTGCTAAAAAATAAAAGGAGAAATGCCATACGATTAGTCCAGAGGATTTTCCTTCTAGTTTTAACCAAATTTCAACTTTCTTGTAGAATAGCTACTCCTCTCTCGAGGACAAGGAAGATATGGAAGAATTTTCATGAATTTTTTATCATGGAATGTGCGAGGTCTTACAAACCTCTCTAGAAAGTACTATATCGGGATACCTATCATAGACTTGCTAATTTAAATTTTTTTTGTATGCAAGAAGTTAAGATCTCTAGCTTCATGCTTTCCTTTGGATGTTGCATTATTTGGCCAGATAGCATTGTGCTTTCCTCTTAGCATGATTTTGGAGGAGGTGGTGTAGTTACTCTTCCATCACTTCATCTTTATTTTGCCATTATTTTGCACAGTTTCGACCCCATGTACAAAATCATTTTTCTTTTGCTTTCTATTAACAATCATTCTTTTAGAGTTGTTAATGTTTATGTTTCCAATGATGTTGTGGAAAGATCTCAATTGTGGGGTTGGATGGCTGACAAATTGCCTCTAGCTACATGGGTTATGTGTGGTGACTTTAATATGGTTGAGTTGTCCTTTGACAAAGACAACATTTTGTCTTTTCATTGGATAGCTAGGGAAAGGGAAGCCTGGTACTACATGCATAATAAATTGGTTCTTTCTTATCCCAATACTAACCATTGCCAATATAGTGGGGTTTGACACACTTGGTCCAACTTTTGAGTTGGCTCTAACTGCATTTTAAAATGTCTCAATTGTTCCATGATTGCTGCACAATCTTTTCTCTACTTTTCTGAGGATTGAGCTTTACCTATCATTCCCTTGCCAGATGTGACATTATTAGATGACTATCCCATTTATTTTTCTATTTTTTGGCACACAATTGTCCAATGAGTTGTTAGGACTTACTTTTTCCTCAATATATCAGTGCTAATGCATGTTTCCACTATTGCTCATATCCTACGTGTCTAGAATTTGGAGCCACATCCACATTCTTAGATAGGGTGAATCAGTGGTGGAATGATGTCATTACCAGAACCACTTGATTTTCGCACATCTATGGGTAGTAGTTGGTGGTTTTTAGAAGTCGATCTTATGAATCCACTACCACTTCTCTCAAGAAAGCTTCTGAGGTTCTCACCCTTAACCTTTTTGATGTTGATTTACAAATTCAACATCCCAAATTGTGCCATGACAAATAGGTTGTGTATGATTATGCTTCTCAAGGGGCCCAAATCAAAGCTCACCTCTATTGGTTGGAGGTTGGTGATAAAGCTTCAAACAAGTTCTTTCAGGCTCTTTGAGGTCATCATACCAATTTTGGGATTAAAAATTCAAACAAAGCACCTCTGTTCTCTCCTATCTCCCTGACATCCTGCAAGCTTTTGTTCACCATTATGAAATTGTGTTTGCTTCATCAAAAAATTTGGCTACTTGGGAGGAAGTCCTCAGAAAGTGTATTTCTACTACTCAAAAGCAATGTGCTTTCTGTGAGTAGCTTCTCACCATCCGAGACCTTAAAGAGGTGGTTTTCTCCATGGCTTATGACAAGTCCCCTAGGTTTGAAGGGTTTCCTTGCAAATTTTAAAAACACCTCCGGGAGCATATTGATCATCACCTGTACAAAGTTTATCTTGAAGTCGATCACTCTAAAAGCCTAGGGGCTATTACCAACAAAGGAAATATCAAATTCGTCCCTAAAGCTGGCAATCCCGAGGATATTTGTATCTAGTAGCCCATTACCCTTCTTAATGTGTCCTATAAGATTATTGCTAAGGCAATTTCTCTTAAAATTCATCATTTCCTTCCTTTAATTATGTAGCCAGAGAAAATTGGCTTTATCAAATCTAGGTATATTCTTGACAACATCATTATTATCTGGGAAGGTATGGGGTGGGCTAGCAAGTCCATTCAGCTGTCTATTTTTTTGAAAATTGATTTTGCTAGAGCCTATGACTAGATTGAATGACCTTTCATTTTTCCTAAGCTCCAAGCTCTTGGTTTCATTCCCAATTTTCTACAATCTATGGAGATGCTCTTTGGAGGTGCTAATGCTTGCATTACTATCAATAACTCCCAATTTGATGCTTTTGGGATTTTTCATTCAATCAAGTAGGGTTGCCCTCTGGCTCTAGTGTTATATGTTCTTGTTGGTGAAGGGTTTGGTTACTTGCTAGCCCACTCTATATCTTTAGGTTTGGTTCCTGGCATTTCTTTGCCAGATTCCTCTTTCTATTTGGTCAATGGTCATTTTGTTGATGATTCTTTTCTCTCTTTTGGAGGATGAAGAAAACATCAATAATGTCTTGAATTGCCTTGACACTTCTTGTCAAGCCTCTAGCTCTGCTATTCAATGGCATAAAACACTTTGTTATCACTAGTCTTTTTTGCCAGCTCCACCTTGTCTTAACCAATTTGAATGGAAATGGATCACACACGAGGAGATTTCACTTTTTGGGAATTCCTTTTTCCTTTCAAGCTTCGCCAATAGATGCGTGTAGTGTTGTGCTTGCCAAGATCATGAAGAAGCTAGACTATTGGCTTACAAAACCACTTTCTGTTGTGAGAAAATTTTAGATTTTCTCAAAAGTACTTGTAGCTACACATGTCTATTATTCTTCTTGTTGAACTCCTTCTAAAGCCTCTTATCAAAAATTAGATTGACTGCTCTATGATTATCTTTGGGCCTCTAGTTCCAACAATCATGGCTTTCATAGAGTTCCTTGGGATTTTTCTTGTCTCCCAAAAGAGTTTGGAGGCCTTGGCCTTCTCACCAGACAGAAGCAAGGGCTTGCTCTTTGTGCAAAATGGATTATTCGTGCCATCACTGGAGGTGAAGCTTGGAAGATTCTATTTCAGCATTGCATTTCCTTTAGGTTTCTTGTTAATAGACCTGCATGGAAGGGAATTAGCTTTCAATCCCTTCTCATCATGTGAGAACCCATGCACATATAAGGCTCTTTTGTTATCAAGAGCATATGGAAAGCTTGGGAAGCTATTAAGCCTTGGCTTTTCTAGTTCGGTGATGAGTTCCATAATGGACTATCTTTGAACTAGCTAGAAGATTTGGTGGTCTCCTCTATTTTCCATCCAAGGTATTCCCCTAGCTAAGATTCAAGGTGCTAGTGCTCTTTGTTTTTCCAAGTGTGGCATGAAGATGCCTAAAGATCTTTTCTCTAGGGTCTCCATGAGTCTAAGATCTTTTGAAGATATGCAAGTCCAATTTTGTCTTAGCCGTTCAGATAGGCAGACTTTTGACTTGTTTCTTTTTGCAATTCCAGGTCACATAATTCATAAAGTGGGTATCCTGTCTGTTTGACCTTGGTGGACTAACTAGAAGTGGTATCCTACCACTCCCTTCACTAGCTATAAGCCATGCTTGGGATATCGATGGCTTTCTCCCCATCTATTGATGGTGGATACCATCAATCAAAGATGGCATTTGCAATCTTCCCTTTATTAGTGGAGAAAACACTTTGATAATATTTGGAGTTCCATCATAGAACCCAAGATTGCTCATTTTTATTGGTGTCTAGATTCTCAAGGTCTTCCCCTTTGGCCTCAACTTAAGCATATTGGCATTTTGGATCCTCGGTGTCCATTTTGTGGCCAACTAGAGCCTCGCCTACATATTTTTTGGTTCTCTAGATGTGCTCAAAATTATTAGTACTGGATTCATGATTTTCTTAATTCATTTTGGCTTGAACGCTTTTCTTAGGTTATGGTTATTTTGGGTGATTCCCCTAGGATCCCTCAAAAATTTACCTAGATCTGGCATACTTTCAGGATGGAAATTTTGTTCACTCTATGGAAAGATAGAAATGTTGTTCTTTTCACTCACAATTTTCTTGATATAAATATTGCTATGTACACTAAAACCTACATTTGTAATAATGTAATGATGTAGATCCAAGTGAAAACCAACAAGGTGGCTCTAAAGGTGACCCACCTTCAACAACTTCTTAATCACTAGGACAATGCCCTTTGTACAATTACTAGAGTACCTCCAAATGCCTCTATTGATACCACACTGGCTAGAGGTCGCTACCAGGGGCATATTTCTTCAGGCTATTTCTCGCACATGCCACATTCGTAGGCTTCCCACTACTGCTCTCCCAATGATGGTGATGGTGGGTGGCCTCGTGGTGGCACAGGCTAGTCCCCAAGCCTATGGCTCCTCCTCCTGGTCCTTGGTGGGTGGTTTTTGGAAAGTGGCTCATTCACCTAAAATTGGCCATTTCACCTCCATGCCATAATACCAAGGATGTTGACGAGGCCCTTGATGATGTTGCTAATGGTTGGATTGTTCCCATCCTACCTACCATTCCTAGGGATGACTAGGGATTTCATGATCAGGATGAACCACCTCCCTTAGCTTGCACTACTTTAGGTGCCTTAGGGTTGGTTCTTATATTTTTTTTTTAATGAATATTTGTTGATTCTCGCTTTAGCCTTGTGAACTCTCATGGGGTGATCTTGTATCCCCTGACCCTTTTTTATGAATTATAATCTTATTATATTATTTATTAATAGAAAATGACTATTCATAAAAAAATAAAAAATATACAAGTTGTACTAAAAAATCCCACTTTCTTTACATTTGTATCATAATACATGTCTATGGTTCTAATAGAATTGATTAGAAAGGGTGTTGCAGTGGCTAGAGAATATTCATTGGGTTTCATTCATACTAAAATTTCATAAACTTGAATAGAACCTAAGACAACTCTATGAAGTTCACTTAATTGATGAAATAGTGAAGGACCACTTGGATGTTTTGACTTAAAATAATAATAAGCTTATCTTCTTGCTGCCTATTTATGAAAATCAATTCAATCATAAAAATTTGTCATGAGATGGGGCTTTGGAACTATTAGTGAGGTGTCCACTACTCTACTGACAATCGTGCCTTTACGTGGCCTCTGTCTTTTTCCTTCTTGTTTGCATGCTTTTTTTGGTGTCCTTACCAATTCGATGGGGAGAGTCTTTGCCAATTCGATGGGGAGAGTCTTTCTTGAAAGTCATTGTGAGGTGCAACCTCCAAAATGGCTATACAGCCAATAGAATGACTATGTATGGAAAGTAATTAATTATTTATAAATTATAATACAATGAAATTGCTAATTTTAATTTTATATTAAATAATAAATAAATTCCAATAAATAGACATTTTGTGTATTGTATAAATGCTTCCTGCAACTTCTCACATCAAATATCATTTCACAAAAGACTATTCAACTCTCAGTGATAGGGGACACCATCTTGTTCCAATCATGATTACTCCATGCATTTTCACTTAGCATGTTAGCATCCACAAACCAACATGTCATTCATGATTGGTTCAAAACCAACATCAACTCAATAACTATGATGACAATCTAATTCAAGATTCTCTATTCCTAATTGCTAGAACTCAAGACTACTTGATTTGATCAATCTTTGAATTTTTAAACTCCTAAAAGCCTATCCACTTGGAAAGAATTTTCACTTTTCTTTCAATAGTAGAATAACTCTATACTCCATCACACAATAGTTTTAACATTCCTCTGTAACAATCCACGAAATGGATCAAAATTTACTTCTTTGTAAAATGTGTGATGATATACAAACCACAATATTTCTCAAGGAGATAATACAAAGAGTTACTAACAAGGACATATATAAAGACAACTATTGTAAGACATAATGCTTTGGGTTTTGGAAGAGAGAAGGGTTTGGAGAAGGTTCTAAAGATGACCAATAACACATTTTCATGTGACACAAAGCTAGGATGATAACCTCGCTAACAAAGCATTTCTTTAATGAAGTAAATGTGAATATCATATTTATGCCTTATCAAAGTTGAGTTGAGTTTGAAGAGTTCATATTGAGTTATTTTTTAATACCATCAAGATGTATAACATTAAAAAATTGTCATACACAAAGCTATCCCTATGATTCTTTTTTTTTTATGGTTGCACTAATTTGTAAGATTTTTTTTGAAACAATGTTATTACATTTATAAATATATTTATATATGTCATTGAGGAGCATTTGATGCAAGAGCATCTTGGGTTCTTGGCAATCTTCCATCAACCAAAAACATGTTTGTTCTTGAGTTCCCTATCTATGCAGTTGTGAGATTTCTTGCAGTGATCCTTCAATATGTTGAGTTATGTTGGATTCTTCTTGAGTTACTAATGTTCCTTCGAGTTTCTTGATCGGTTCATGTTTTCCAATATTGTAAGCTATTTTCTAGTTCCTAATATATGTTTTTGTGTATCTCGATGCTCTTGGATCATGTGTATAATCATCTCTCAGATCACAACTGATTTCAAATCTTATGTGATAATATCTATGTAATTTAGACCCTTCCCTATATTGTAAGATGTTTTCTCAATTCTTGAAGAATGTAATCTATTCTAGGATGACTTACACCTTGTGAAGTCAAGTTATAAGACTTGTAATTGATCTCTCCAAGTAGTCAAGAAGAAGTGATTATTCAAACATGAAGTAGGTTTCTATGTAATTAGGCCTGCATACCTCAAATGTATGCTTACATGTTCAAAAATCATTTCCATTGAATTTCTAAAAATTAAAGGTTGATCTTGTATATCTCTTAGTTGTCTCTTTTTTATTGCTTCCTTTCTGGGACTCCTGAGCTACAAGGATTAGATTACACTTTTTAGGTTCCCTCTATTCTTGGTTGTATCAAGTGGCATTAGAACAAGTTTTGATTTTGTTAAGGCCAATTGTGGTTCTCGAGCTTGTGAAGTTCTAGTTTTTAAGTTATCAAGTGGTAGAGGATATGTAGAAGATAGCTCATTAAGGAAACATTAGAGACATAAGGAGAGATACAAATCCAACTATGTTATATGTGTTGAGAAAAATTATAGATAGATTCGTAGTTGTGGGATAAATTCAAAGGAAAGATGGACATATTGAAGATCTAAGTAAGTGCATTGATATGGTGAACAAAAAGGGGGTTGAATTGGACACCTTTTTTTTTTTTTTCCTGAAATCAAGTAAACCTAAACTTGGAAGAGATATTTGAGGGTTGTAAATTCAAAATGACAAGATGTGTAAAAAATACAAATTGTAGTACTATGAATTTAGTTTTTAAACTACTATTTTTTTTAAAAATGGACAAGATGTGTGAGATTATGGTGGTGATTTTAGAGATACCCACTTCACCAATTTTAAACTTGATGAGGGAAACGAAAAGAATTTATCTTAGAAGAAGGAAAATGTCTGAATGAAGAAAATGGGGGGGAAAATGAGCTCCCAAGCCATTGGGTCATATCACTGAGCTATTACCAATCCATAACCCAATTGAGTTTCTAAGATTCAAATAACTTGGCTGAGTTATGAAAAGAAAAAGTACCTTCATAACCTAATGAGGTTATGAAATTTGATCTGGTTATGAAGAAATAGTTTTTAGTTCTTCAAAACCTGATCAGGTTATGAAGAAATAAAAATGGCCTCTACTTTGAAATCCATAACTTTCACATCCAGAGTCTTGACTTTGTCCAAAATCCATTGGAAATTTACTAAAGAGATATAATACATGATTGACCTCAAATAATCCTAGGACATCCAAATCTTCCTTGTCATCCATTTGAATCAAATATGGTCTCAAATAGGTAGTCATTATTCCCCAAACATGCAACAAATAGGCAAACACAAATTCTAACATGTTTTTGAATATCTCTCATACACACGTGCACATGTTCTAAACTATCTCTCTTACTAACTCTTAATCTCTCCTATTCTTTCACTAAATCCTAACATCTCTCTCTCTCTCTAACTAATCTCTAACCACCACCTCTCTTTGACTAACACCTAACCCCCCCCCCCCCCCTCTCTCTCTCTCTCTCACACACATGCACACACATACTCACTAACTCCTAACCTCTCTATCTCTAACTCATAACACTAATTCTCTCTCTCTCTCTCTCTCTCTCTCTCTCTCTCTCTGAGTAACCCCTGACCTCCTCTCTCTCACTAATCCCTAGAACCCCCTCTCTCTGTAAGGAAACTTGGCAACAAAGAATATAACTGTTTCCACATAACCCATAATAGATAAATCTGAAATAAACACAAAATTAAAATCCACATGCAAGAGAATAGACAACATACCCACAAAATTGTGACACAAGATATACCTTGGGAAACCCTCATTGAGGGAAAAACCAAGCCTCCAAAAGCATCCATCACCATGTATTATTCAGCAAAAATACCATTTCCATACAACCATGGAAGCCTTCATGGCCATAGCCACAACCGAGCAAACTATGTGAACAAGCATGAATCCACACATCCCATGCCATGCTTTCAACCTTCACAAATGCTCCCTTGGCTAACCTGTCAAGCCTTGTCCCGCTTGACTCTTGCCTTTTGTCTTCTCCTTGTCACTCTTTCTCTTTTTCTCTACAACAACTACCCTTGTGGCTACTTATATAGTAGCAAGTCCCACAAAACCACTAAGTGGTATTACATAAACCATGTGCTAAAACCATGTGCTACCTAACCCACTAACCCCACATTTAATATTGAGCATTTAATTCTTTTCCCCAATATTAAATAATTACATGAAATATTATCACAATGTTACAATACAACTCATCAAGAATATTCCATGGGAATCTTTACATGTTGCACGTCCATCTAGGTACAACATTACATAATAAAATAAAATAATAAAATAACAATATTATGCAATGTGTGCAACACCCATTATCTCAACAATCTCCCACTTGTTGTATACATTTCATAGGGTCAATCCGTAGCCACATAAATGAACAAGGGAACAATCCCTCCCAGCACATCCACCATCATGGATCAAAATACACCAAGTGCTCCATCCTGGTACCTGCAACAAAATCAAAGTATCCAGCATTTCGAACATGAATGATCTCACCTCCTATTATGCCACTGCCATTGGACATACATAGAAGCCATCCAAAGAGAAAGCCACCCAACCTATCGCATTAGAAGATCATAAAATCCTGTACCAACTAAAATTCCAAGCACAAATAACCTGATCCAAAGGTAATCACATGTATCTATAGTTGTCAAAATATCCATAGCTGAAATAGCACCCACAGCAAAGTGCCAAACCCATCCAACTATCCATACCTCAAAGGTATAACAACTGAATCTTATATTACCGACATATCCAATCTGTAACCTGCAAGCACAAGCCTCAAGAGCAATACCTGCCACATATATACCAAGAAGCTCCCACTGCAAAAGATAATGTCAAATCTATAACCAATCCACTCAACACATCTCAAAGAAGTGAATCCATGTAGTATCAAGGACATCCACAATACATAAACTAATATCCTGCAACTCTCATAACAAGTCTCCAATGCTCTCCCAAGTTCACCACAACCAAAAGAGGAAAGAGATAAAGGAATAACCATGTCCACATGACATACATGAGCACAAAATAGTGATCACAATCTTCAACCAATCTCAAATACAATGTAGTCAAAACTAAACATCCAGAAAGATAACCAAGACCAGAGAAACCATGCAAATCATAACCTGTATCATGTCCTTCTACACACACCTCTAGATGTAAACTGTGCAAGTATGATCTCCTCCATAAAACCCCAACAAGAAGCCTCAACAACACCCAAACCATACCATATAACTCATCATGGGTGTAAGCCTCTCACAAGAATATCAAACTCAATAAATCCATTCCTAAACCAAGGAATAACCATTCCTAATCCAAGGAAAATGCCCAAAACCATCTCCCAAACTCAACCAGCATAACAACATATGCACATGGAGATAACCAATGCTAAACCATGTCTCAAATGAACCCTCCAGGACTAACTCATGTACCATAGCTCAAGATCCATATCCATGAAAGATAAGCATATATATAATGCAACTGAGAGAAACAATGGGCTATACCTCTCAAGTAGCAAACCGCCGAGTAGACCAAGAGTGGGAATGAGAATGCTCATCAAGATACCCAAGTCTCCAACCAAGACTCATCTAAGAACAATCTCCTCTCAAGTCCATATCAGGTGACTGCCCCTCGGACTTCCTGCTGAAACCATCAATCGTCCCAACAAATACTTCTCTAATCCAAGAGAAATCAGCCTCACGATCGTCTCTAAGTATCCATGAGCACCTGTAACCAATCAATTCATGCCAACTCGAAATGTAACATAGCAATATCATGAAGTATCCAGCTTATGATCAGTGTACTCAATACCAAGAAACTAAACCAAGATCAATGTCAAAGTTCGAACCATGGCCTCAGGAACATAAACATGACAACATGATCTTACTATCTCAACCAAAAGAGATAACATGCTCCATATGAACACACCATAACATGTCACAACTCTAAACGTGTATCAAGAGTATACCATGACATAATAATGAAACCATCCTCACACCAAGGATAACATATAAACCACACCTTTGCCAAGAACCCTGTGAGTCCTTGAGATGCAACCATCTCCAACACCATGAAGAAAACCATCTCCACATACCAAAAAGAACCATCTCCACATACCATGAAGATAACAAGTGCACCATGCAAATGTCAAAGACGCTTCTGCAGCAACAGGATCTAAGACAAACCTCCAACATTTGCAAACACTCAATAAATATATCAATGCCAAAAAAAACTCCCACTCAACCGTGGTACCAAGTCACCTATGGCATCATAAAATCCATCTCCTACTTGAAGATCCAAACCAAACCAGGAACTAATCCTGCACTGTCACCCCATCATTGTCACAAGCTCCCACTGAACCGTGTATCCAAGCTATCCATGACATAATGATGAAAAACCATCTTCTAACCATGAGAATCAACCAAGGCATCAAACCATCAAAGAACTCAAAATGCACATCATGAGCTCCTCAAAAGAAACCAATTAATCATGATCCTCAACCAAGAAGATCTACCACCGTAACCAAATCAGAAATCCAAGCTAATGAACATCAAGGATGTACCTGTATAACCAATTATGTCATGCCAAAATCCATGGCACCATGATCACATCCATGAACCATGCATCTGTATCTCAAAGTATCCAACCTGTCAGCATAAAATAGTCAACCACAATCCTCTGCCATGACTGTACCTGGTAACAACATCTCATCCCTTCTACATGAAGAAAATAGTAAATCATATGACTTAGGGCATAGACAACCCAAATCCAAGCCACCAATCTGAATATGCATCAATAATGAAAGATCAATGGGCAAAGACAACCCATAACCAAGCCATAAATGCAACCTATAAGTATAGACCGTTTACAACACTGCACAACTTGTAGACCCAACAAGTCATCATGCATATCCAAACCAAACATTGATAACCATATCATCATGAGACCAATCTGAAATATGAACTGAGTATACAATGACATCAAATCTTAAATTTCCAATGCCATAAACTCACAATGTTACCATAGTCAAAATATACCTATAAACTGTTCAGATCAATATATCAACAAATAAATTATACCAAACCTGCACCAAATCTAAACCAATGTGTAGAGCTCTCCAAGAGCTTTCCATTGACTACTCGAAGTTTAAAATTTGACTCCGTATGCCCAAGTTATGCCCTAATCCGTGCTCAAAAATAAATAACATCTGACTTTAGGGCTCTTAAAACCTAAAAAAATTTCAAAATCATAGAACCAAACATACACCATCTTGTAGTGCTCTGAATTAGCTTTCCAACGCCTGTAAGAACTTTGAAATCTGATATTCTGAGAGAAATTTATGGCCATTTTACTAAGACAGTCTTTTTACCATTTTCAGTACAATTTTTCATTTTTTTATTTTTTCAGTGACGAAAATTCCGACGGGATTAAATTTGACGGCCATCATGGGCTGAAACCAAAAAACTCTTTCATTTCCTCTGAACATGGCCAAACTAGGGCATATTATATATCAAAATTTATGGAAATGTCAACCTGGATCCAATGGTGAGGTCTGTTTTTACCCAAGAGGTCATTTATGCAAGCTACCCCCCAAAACCCTCATTTAAATGAAACATCCGAAAAAATCCTTTTCTCCAACAATTTCACATGCCCAAATTTTTAACATCCCATCATAATAGAAAACCCAAAATCCTCAGATCTGCAATAATTATTCATATATCTTGCCCCTTTCTTTTATCCTCTCATGCATTCCCATGGATTCAATCTAGGGTTACAATAATAAAACCATAGCTCTGATACCACTTGTAAGAAAACTTGGCAACAAAGAATATAACCATTTCCACATAACCCATAATAGATAAATCTGAAATAAATACAAAATTAAAATCCACATGCAAGAGAATAGACAACATACCCACAAAATTGTGCCACAAGATATACCCTGGGAAACCCTCATTGAGGGAAAAACTCAGCCTCCAAAAGCATCCATCACCATGTATTATTCAGCAAAAATACCATTGCCATACAACCATGGAAGCCTTCATGGCCATAGCCACAACTGAGAAAACTATGTGAACAAGCATGAATCCACACATCCCATGCCATGCTTTCAACCTTCACAAATGCTCCCTTGGCTAACCTATCAAGCCTTGTCCCACTTGACTCTTGCCTTTTGTCTTCTCCTTCTCACTCTTTCTCTTTTTCTCTACAACAACTACCCTTGTGGCTACTTATATAGTAGCAAGTCCCACAAAACCACTAGGTGGTATTACATAAACCATATGCTAAAACCATGTGCTACCTAACCCACTGACCCCACATTTAATATTGGGCATTTAATTCTTTTCCCCAATATTAAATAATTACATGAAATATTATCACAATGTTACAATACAACTCATCAAGAATATTCCATAGGAATCTTTACATGTTGCACGTCCATCTAGGTACAACATTACATAATAAAATAAAATAATAAAATAACAATATTATGCAATGTGTGCAACACCCATTATCTCAACAATCTCTTAGCTAGATCTATGATGATTGAAGGTAATGTATCACATGTCTATTGGAGAGATATAGTAAACATCACAACATATACCATGAACATAGTACATGTATGAGACAAGATACTGGTAAGGCACCTTATGAACTTTAGTTTGGACATATACCTACTATGAAATGATTTAAAATCTTTTGAAGAAAATGTTATATCAAAAGAGAGGGGTGAACCCACAATAGTGGGTTACACTTTTTTTCCCAAACTGACACTAAAATGTGAATTTTTGAGAAAACTTTCACTTTCAAATGCAAATTATTGTTTAATAGTTAGGAATTTGAAGATGAAGTAAATTATATTGTTTAGGATTTTCTAGCTTAGAGAAGATTGTATGTGTGTGTGTGTGTGTGTGTGTGTGTGTGTATGTGTGTGTGTGTGTGTGTGTGTGTGTGTGTGTGTGTGTGTGTGTATTTGAATTGAGTTTATTGAATTATTTTTCCTCACACAAAAATTGGTATGTTATCAAAAACCTTCTTTTGAATGAGTGACACGGCTTTTGACACAATTATTTTTTCTAACATAGATATCAATTTGATTCTTTCAAATTTAGTCCACTAGCATCCATATCGAAACCATGGAGGTGGTTTGATGTATTTATCATTAGTATTTAATATTTTATCAAAGTTTAAACTTGACAAAACACTAATTTGGTCATACGTGGCCTTTGACACATGTAACTTATTATATATTTAATTTCAAATATTTTTTTTTAGATTGAAAGAGGACTCAAATACAGAGACTATAGCTATTTTTTGAAAAATAAAATAAAAATCTATTAGTTACTATTTTCCAATGAGTGGCCAATATAGAGGTTTATTTCTTATAATGAACCTTTGTTCAATTCATGTAAAAAAATGTACACCTAAAAAATTCAAAATGTATCGAATTCATAGTCATTAGAAATCTCATTCAGAGTGCTTCTATCATGCAAAATGACATGTCTTCAATGCTCCATCTGAACCTAGTAATTGAGCATGAAATCCATGAAAACACTGGATATCTTCTAATAGTTGGGAAAGACTTGTAATCCTAGTTTCAATAGAAAGTCAATATTTTTGATAGAAACTAATTTTTTTAGTTTCTATCAAAACTAAGAAAGTAGGTTACGTGGGCAGTTAACTAACCCTAGGTAGTGTTGATCAAAACTACCTGGCTAGTTTTGATTGAAACTAGCTAAGTAATTTCGATCAAAATTGGGGTTAGCCTTAAGGGGTTTATTTTTGTTTATACAATTTTCATATAAATAATATTTGATTTTTTTTTCAATTGTAAAATTCAAATCCAATCAGATAACTCATGCTTCAATTGGGAGTGAGGAAATATTTTGCAACCTTTTATTTTCAAATTTTCGAAGAAGAATTTGTGACATAATAAATAAAGATAAAAGAGCAAGTAAATATGCATGAAAAAGAACTCATGAACAAGAAGATGAAAATCATCAAAAAACTTTAGCAGGATACTATAGGAGGCAAGGAGCACATGTGCAATCTTTTTTCCAATGCATATTTAACATATAGTGTATAATTGTATTCTAGACTTTTTGTAAATATAGTTACGTTTATGGTTTATCCAATTAGGAATATGGTAAATATTAACTTAGGGTTACTATTAACTTAATATTAAGGGTTTATTGAATTATGAATATTTAGGGTTAGGTAAAATTAAAAGAGCTAGATATTTAGGATTAGGGTTTATTACATTATGATTTTTAAATTATGAATATTTAGAATTAGGGTTCATTTAATCAAGGTGAACTTTAAGAAGCCTCCCTCAAAAAAGATATATAAAAATATTGGTGAATCGTACATTATTTTGAATATGTTCTTTTGAATTATGAATTGATTTAGGATGTACTCAGTTAGGACAACCTACTAAGGTTGGAGAAGGTTCATCCTAAGTTTAGATAGGTAGGTACATGCATGCATCTCTCACAAGTACAATCTCTCTATGTATTTCTAAGTCTAGGCAAACTTCATATCTATGGTTTTTAATTTTACAGACAATCCCATTACAAAATTGCTTGATTTTATTTGTTATAGATCATGCACATGAAGTAGTAGATGATGGAAAGGTTAGACATGAGGAAATTAAAGATGAAGCAATGGATATCGAAGAAGGATCATATTAATGTTAGATAAGACTAAATTTAATAGTTCACTTATTATGTGTATACACATATGTCCCCTAAAAAGAAGTTGTATCTTAAGACTTTATTTTGTTTTTTCTTATAGCCTGAGATCAAACAATAAATGCGAATTTTAATCTCGCTCAAAGGTTGAAGAGAAAATTTAATCATAGAATCATAGATCATTTCATTGAAATGGATGTGGAAAAAATAAGGGAATATGCTAGTCAACCTACACATACTATGAAGAGGAAACTAAATAAAAATTCTAAAGAAATAATTGCACAATTTGAGAATCTTGATATAGTGGAGAAAACTCAACTATTATCAATTTCACTTCTTAAAGATGAATTAAAAGATTCATTTAAATTGTTGGGTATAGGTATAAGTATAAAAAAGAGAAAGAATTCTAAATTACAAAAAGATATTGTTGAAAGTGTTAAGGGTTACATTCCATTGGGAAAAAAACTAGATCTACAAATAAACCCATTGCATGAAGAATGATACTGACATCTATTTTAAATACAATAGTATGGAAAAAAAGATTGATCTCTTCATGATCATCTCATATTAGGTATAGTCAAAAGATGATATTACATTACCTAAAAAGGAGAAACAATTTAAATGATAGTACATTAGAAGGAAATTGGGCACTAATGTGTAGAGTTCCTTGATCTAATAGGATTGTGGAAATGGTTAAGAACTTAGTTATTCAATTTTAGATTGATAATACTTGTCCTTCACCAAATAGAAGAGATATCATTAAGTAGAGGATTGGGCCAAAGGAGTATCTTCAACATGCAAAACATTGGTTGAATAGCACATAACATGAATTGTATCTCTCATTTTGTAATTTAAATCTTGACAAAAAGATTGGACAAACAATATTTGAAAGATTGAAACCCTATTTTGTGAAGATAAATAGATCTTTTGAAACATGTTGTTGTTGATATCATGTTGAATTTGATTTTTACTATCAAGGGATCTAAAAGATGATGGAAAAAAGTGGTGGTTCTCAAAAAAAAATTCATAAATGATCGAGCCAATACATTACATCAATCTTATGTGACAAACCAAATGATCATGCACTATGTGAAATAGATTTCATAAGAGGAACTTGTGAAAAATATGGTATCCTGACTAAATTTCCTTTGAGAGATGAATATACTAATATGATGAGGATGGTAAAATGTAAGAGATATAAGTACATAAAGTTGAAAACAAAAGTTAGAAAAGAATCAACAAGGTTGGTGTATGTAGAGGATGACATACCTGCGGGATAACTTATGTCAATTTTTTGTAAATTGATTCAACCATATATATGTCATGTTTTTTTTTCTAAGTGGAAAGTATAATAGTTTCAAACACTAAGAGAAAATTTTCCACTTAGAACAATTTTATCTATTGTTGATTTTGTAGAGAATTGAAGGCAAAAAGAGACAAAATACATAGAAATAAAACTAATTTTATTGCCTTACTACCTTGCAAAATGCATTACATTAGACCTCTATTTATAGAGGGTATGAGAACTCTCTAGACTATAGACCAAACATATTACACATGCTATAGTATTACATAGAATTAAATATGGCTGGCTTATATTCTTGGTTGAGATGGTTCATTGTCTCTTATTCATTATGGATGACTAGATTGTCCACTATTTACTATTGAAAAAGTGTGTTGTGGACGGTGGGTAGTCAACTAACTCCAAGGCTGCCGATAGGGGCCATTGATAGAAATTAATTCCTCCAACACTTCCCCTTAATTTATGTCATTAACAAATTTTACATTAGTGATACCCAATTTCTCTCGTAGATATTCAAAGTTATTCTTTGGCAATGCCTTAGTGAAAATATCTACCAATTGATCTTCAAATTTGCAGAACTCAAGGTAGATTTCTCCATTATTGACCAATTCTCTAATGAAGTGATACCTTGTATCAATATGTTTTATTCTCTTATGAAATACATGATTTTTATATAATTCTATTATTGATTTGTTATCACAAGGAAGTGGTGTTGGTTCCTCCTAATGATGGTGAAGATAAAGCAAAACTTGACTCATTCATACTGCTTGACATGTTGTGGAAATGGCAGCTACATATTTTGCTTCATCTTATGAAATAGTCACTATAGGCTGCTTCTTTGATGCCCATGACACGGCTCCTAATCCAAGGTGAAAGATATATCCAGAAGTGCTCTTCGTATCAACAATGCTCCCTGCAAAATCACTATCAGTATAACCAATCAAACCAAAATTGTTAGCTTTGGAATATAGGATTCCATATCCTATTGTTCCTACAATATATCTCAATATTCTTTTTCCAACTTTCTAGTGAGAATTTTTTGGTGACTCCATGAACCTTGAGATCAAATTGACACTATACATGATGTCTGGCCTTGTAGCAATCATATACATTAAACTTCCAACAAGTCTTTTAAACATAGTTGGATCAAAATTTGAGCCCTTCTCTTCCTTTCTTATATAATTGAATCAACAAATGAAGATACCTTTCTAACATTGAGTGACTTTAATACCTAAGAAATATCTCATCAACCCCAAATTTGTCATTTCAAATTCTTTCATCATTTCTGACTTGAACTTGTCTATTGATAGATTTCCAATAAATATCAAGTCATCAACATACAAACATACAATCAAAATATGACCTTCCTTATTAGTCTTAACATACAATGTGGACTCATTGTTACTTCTATTGAATTGATTACTTATCATGTATGAATCAATCCTCTTATACCAAGCCCTAGGAGCTTGTTTCAAAACATAAAGTGTCATGTTTAGTTTATATACCTTTTTTTCATGCCCACAAACCTCATAACTAGGTGGTTGTTTAACATAAACCTCTTCATCAATAAAAACATTCAAAAAAGCTTATTTTACATCCATTTGATACACTTTCCAATCATTTTGTGTAGCTATTGCCAAAAAAGTTCTAACTGAGTCAAGTCTAGCAACTAGAGCAAATGTTTCATTATAATCAACTCCATATTGTTGTGAAAAACCTTAAGCAACTAGTCTTGCCTTATGCTTAACAATTTCACCTTTTGCATTCAATTTAGTTTTGTAGACCCATTTTACTCCTATACATTCTTTTCCTTTAGGTAAATCCATTAATGCTCATGTGTTATTTCTTGCAATAGAGTCAATTTCTTCATCCATTGCCTTGATCCATTTATCTTCTTTAATTGCGTCATCAAAACACAATGGATCAAAAGAAAATAAAGCAAAATTTGATTAAATGTCTACATTCTCTTCTTCTTGATCATATATCTCTTTTAAGCTTCTTGTCTTCTTACCTTTGTAACTTGGTCTTGAGAATGTAGAATCTAATTTATCACTTACATTTGAACTTGGAGGTGAGGCTCCTTGTACAATGTTCCTTGGTGGAGTATTAGGTGTTGATTAAGTCCCTTTTTCATTTAATTCATCATCACTTTGTAATATTGGTGCTCCTCTTGTGTCTTTTTTGTTATCATTTCCATGCCATGAATCTTCTTCTTCGAATTTAACATCCCTGCTAATGATCAATTTCTTTGAAATTGGGTTATTGTAATGCCCTGCCAAGGGATCCAAAGAAATAACCTAGAATTTCACTAAGTTTGGTAGAATTTTTTTTTAACATGAAAGTAAATACCACATATAACGTATGCACAATAACAGAAGCAATAGTAATGTCCATCTAAAATTAAACATAACATACATATTAGATTACATTATTTAAGATCCCTTAACGTTGGATTACATCTAAACAACTAACATTAATGAATCCATCTAGTACAACATCCACATGAAATAATAATGATAAGTCCAACATTTATTCATTACATTTCAAATTCTCAATCATCCACTGTACATGTCATAGGGTATGACAAGCCCAAAAGAATATACATATGTAGAATAAGGTACATCATCCTACTCTAATCCATGATACATCAAAGTAAAGATAATCACATGATATACATGATACATCATCATAGAAGACATATACATCCATCATAAAAAAAACCAAACATAATAAACTAAGTGCACGGTTCCTTCCAACCATTAATAGCATCATTAGACCATCATGGATCCTAGCCATACCTCCCTGCGTAACATTCCAAATCATCGAAGAGATCATTAGTATTAACATAGTAGGAATGTCACTCCTAACATATATTATATCATATGCAGAAAGCAATCTAACATGCAAATTAAAAGCATAAGATAACATCATCTAACATATGCTAATCATCAATGAAAGGATACATATCCACCATCATGAAGGATGCATCATCCACAATGTCTCAATGAATCTCAAATGATAAGAGTGGAAAATACACTATCACCCGATCGCGTGGTACCTAAGTGGTCCACTCCCACCGTGCTGAGGAGATAATCTCAAGTCCCAAACAGACTAACAAAAATCACATAGCATAAATCTCTATAAGTCAAGGAATCCTAAAAGTATACTAACTCAAAGGTTCTAGACACAAGTCCAACATCTAATCCCAGAGGCACACAATGACATGTAGGAACCTACTATGCAAGCGGAAAAGTGTCATCGCATTTATCACGTACAAGTTACCCTAGCAGTTAGCTAAACTCCACGAGTCCATACTGATCTCATGCGGCCACTAGTATCCTCTCATACGGACGAGGCATACTACGGAATGCAAGGTCGCAACCATGTGTTCTCACTTCTCCCATCCTAACTTGTACAAGCACTCAAGGCATGGGCAACAACAAAACACTTATCTTTTTAGGTTCATTCAGTTAGTATTAGGTGTGTATGTTATCACTTATTAATCCAACTTACAATGTGTTACCCTGGTAGCCTCTTAGGGCTCCGGCCCCCATTGCAAGCCACTTCCTCTCACTACATGCAGATATCCTACCCTAAGCTCATGGAATCATAAATCTCAAAATCAAAAAAGATAATCCATAATAAAATCATCAAATATGCATAAAAGCATCAAATCTCCATCAGCAAACATCCATAGAAAATCATGAACACAACAGCTCTCTATTGGCAATTGAAGTCTCACTAATAATCAAAGTATCCAATGGTTCTCAATAACTAAAATATATCTCAATCATACTGATCGAAGACTCCAAAAATGGTTGAGTCAAACATGTCTCAACATGACATCATCAAGAATAAATCAACATTACAGTCCAATCATGGCGACTATAAAATAACCAAGGATAACTGATCGATGACCAAAAATAATGGTTAAGTCAAGTTTCTCATACATAAGAATCTCAACAATAACAATCAGTAATCACATCCAATACATAGAGCATTCCATCACATAACCATGGTTTGGTTTATAAAGATTGAGATTAAAAAATCATCATAACATCACAATCACATAACCCCCAAGCCTCTAGTAGACGTCCTATAACTGGTCAACACTAGTCAACCCAAAACTCAAAAAAATAGCATAAAGAATACATAATGTAAACACATGTTTTGGTTTTGCTTTATTTACAAACTTGAATTTAAATGCAAAAGTCTCGATTTATGTTTCCCAATTTAAATATCAAGCAGAGAAATTTCACGTTTAACCTAACCCTTGTTTTTGTATTGGTAGATAAAATTTTCTACCCAAAAACCATTAGACTCAATTCTCTAAATGTTCTAAATGTCTCTTATATTTCCATTTAGACCCCCATCATTTTCAAAATAATATTTGAAATTCATTTCATTTTCATCTTTCCAAATTAAAGATTATATTGAATCTGTATTGCTCAACATTATAAAATAACTTGTTATTAAAGAATTTCTCTTTAAATTCCAAACATCAATTAATATATCAATTATTTATTATTAATAATGTATATATATATATATGTGTGTGTGTGTGTGTGTGTGTGTGTGTGTGTGTGTGTGTGTGTGTGTGTGTGTGTAATAACATTTAATAATGCAACATTGAAAAGTCGAAATTCATATATGAAATAACATTTAACAATGTCCATTTTTAAAAGAAACTCAAACCGCATGGGATGTAAGTACTGCCGGTGCATGTATGACCTGCGGATTGCAGGTACACTTGTGGGTCGGAGGTACTTTGCTGACCGCAAGTACACTGTGATCTCACAGTACCCTGTGATACTGCAGTGGTCATAATGGTGTCGACAGGGGTGGGGGATGAGTCCATCCGCCCCTATATTTATATATTTTAAAAAAAATGATATCAATAACATTTTTTCAAACATTAATTCCATACAAATCGCAATGCAATTTTATATATATATTTTCACTGTGATTTATAAGTATGATTATTCACTGTATATCTATATATGCATATATATATATATGTGTGTGTCTTTATATGTACTCGTAGAATTTAAATCAAATATCACAGCATATATATATGCAAATGCGAAAATTATAAACATGTATATTTTACAATGAGCATATACACAATTTTCAAAATATTCTTATAAACTATTTGGTCTCAATATTTATCCAATAAATCATTTAATGGTTTTGGCTACAAATTTAAACCCTAGCCCCGTGTTCTTTTCAGATCTATGCATATAAAATTTTCAAATAAATTAAACTACCCATATTGAGAATGCATACAACAAAAATAGGAAATTCCTCAGAAGACATATGGAAGACATGAAGAAGACAGGGAATGCAAGGTGCGGAAATAGCATAAGTAAAATCACAAGAATCTACCTGGATTCTGATGCTAAATTGCTCTTCCTCAAAAAACTTGCAGAGCAAGCTCCTCCCTTCTTCAGAGTTCTTGAGTCCTTCAATGCTCCAATCGCACTCCAAACGCTATGTCTAAGCTTCTAGGAATGCTTGAATATAAAGAGCTCTCAGGAAACATCTAGAATGCTTCTAGAAACAACTAGAAGGTGTCACCAACTAAGCATGGGTCTTTTCCAACCTTCTAGATGAGACATAGGGTTGTAGACACCATGTGCTTAAGTGATGCACTAGCCCGCATGTTGTTGACACATGAGAAATAGAAAAGGTGCGTTAACTCTCATGCAAACTTATAACTCCGATTTACTTTTAATATAATTTCTATTTAAATATTTATAACTTTCATTTTAATTTTTATAACTTTTATTATTATTATTTATTTATTACTTTATTATTATCTTATTATTATTATTAATTTTAATTTCTAATTTTCTTTTATTTAATTCTTTTTCCTCAATTATTTCTCATTTAATTAATTATAATCAAAATATCAAATAACATGATTTTTTATATTAATTTTCTCAAATAATTAATTTATTAATTACATCTATTTATTAAGACTTAATTAATAGAAAATTCACCATAGACCTCCAAGATAAAATATGAAAACCCATCATAGAGAAAATCACTCAAAATTAGTCTAAAGGGTTAAAATCACGAATTATGTCATCTGACACATTCAGTGGTAAAATATCCAGATACTTGTCCTACCTCACTAGGACAATTGGCTTAAAGGTTTGGGATTTGGACTTGAGAATTTATCTCCCTTCTCTTATCATTTCGATAGTATAATAGGGTACGCTCATCCTGGCAATTCAGGGAAGTCGATAGCTGGTACTTGCAACTTATAGAAAAACCATGCATGTACATACAATATATATAATGCTAAGCTAAACAAAAAATGGCAAGAAGTGGTGCATCATGTAGATCTCGACTAAGAAGGTGACTACGACTCCCTTCCTTGACCACATCAGAAATGCCATACAATAAGAAAACATGCACACCATACACATGCAAGTATGGGGTAAGTATCCATAATACAACACATGAGATAATAAACCATCTAACTAATCATCAACAATAACTGAAAATAATATAATGTTCATCATGTATGCATGAAATGTAAAGTCTAAATGATCTCATCACATAACCACTGAATCCATAACATAATGTCTGATAATCTCAAAACAATACCACTAATCCATCAACATAAAACTAGTCCATCATAGTCTGATAATAATAGCAACAATATGTCCAGAAAAGATGTGAATGAGGGTAGGCACTACATCCACCCCCCCTTGGGTTAGGCTTACTCCTGGAAGCCTACAAACAAGTAGGGATATAACTCCCTCAATCTAGCTGCATCCTCCCAAGTAGCAGAAGAATCATCAGTAGGGTCCCATTGGACCCTTACCTACTCAATGGTTCGACCCCTGAGGGTCAGCTCCCGCTACTTCAAAATATGAACCGGCTCCAAAGCCAGCTGCCCATCCTCTGCTTGCAATGCATTCCAATCAAGGACATGTACAATATCAGGAATATACTACCAAAGCACTAAAACATGGAAAACATCATGAATGCAAGCTAGGCTGGGCGGTAGAGCAAGGGGGTAAGCAATCGGGCCAATCCTCTCTAGAATCTCGAATGGTCCCACAAAGCGAGGTGCTAGCTAAGAACCCTTTTCGTATCGGATTGGACTCTTTCACGGTCATACTCTCAAGAAAACCTTATCACCCACAACGAACTGCTTATAAATCCTATGAGCATCAGCATACTTCTTCTACCTAACCTGTGTCGTAGTCAAGTGCTCACGGATACACACTACCTGTTGCTCCATATCACGAAGCATCTTAGGACCCAACAGGATGCGATCCTCAAGACTATCCCAACTCAATGGTGTACAACAAGGATGTCCATATAATGCCTAAAATGGTGCCATGCCAATAGAACTATGATACACGTTGTTGTAAGCAAACTCCACTAGGTAGAGATAGTCCTCCCAATGTGCCTACCTATCCATCACATACATCCATAACATATCCTCCAAAACTTGATTCACCCTTTCTATCTAACCATCAGTCTCTGGATGATATGCTGAACTGTAGTTTAACTATGCTCTAAGCTCATGCTGCAACGATGTCCAGAATGCAGATGTGAATACAGGATCCCTGTTATAAATGATCTTTCTAGGAATACCATGTAATCTCACAATGTTACGCACGAAGACATTTTCTATAGAAGTTGTTGTGTAGGAAGACTTGATCGGTGAGAAATGCACCACCTTAGTCAACCAATCAATGGTGACCATGATAGCATCATGATGATGAATAGTCATAGGTAATCCTACTACGAAATCCATGGAGATGATATCCCATTTCCTAGAAAGAATGAGATTAGGCTGCAAAACTCCAATCGGGTGCTGGTGTTCTACCTTAACTCTCTAACACTCAAGGCACCTAGCCAAAAAATAAGGAATATCTCACTTCATCCCAGACCAAAAGAACAAACGTCTCAAATCAGCATGCATCTTCTTGACACCTGGATGTGCTGAGTAAGGTGTATGATGGGCTTCTGCCAGAATCAAGGTGTGAAGCTCATCTAGAAATGGCACATAAATCCTCCCCAGATGTCTTAAAAGACCATATAATTCTCGAACGTAACCTGCACACTTACCTTCCAAAGATCTCCCTGAATCTATCTCTTTGCACACTTCCTGATACCATGAATCCGTAGGAAGTGCCTGAAGAATCTGACTCCTCAAATCCACACTAAGGGTCATTGATGATACCACATGTCTCCTACGACTCAAAGCATCCGCCACCACATTCTCCTTACCCTGAATGTACTTAACCTCAAAATCATACTTGCATAGAAATTCCATCCATCGTCTCTGGCGAGCATTCAAATTAGGCTAAGTAAAAATGTACTAAAGACTACGATGATTGCAATGTAGCTCAAATCTGTGCCCCAACAAGAAATGTCTTCGTCTAGTCAAAGCATGAACTACTATTGCTAACTCAAGATCATGCGTAGGATAATTTAACTCATGATCCTTGAGCTTGTGTGATTCATACGCAATCACCTGTCCATTTTGCATCAACACTGCCCCAATCCCTTCAAGAGAAGCATCTGTACACATCATAAAATCACCTTCTAGATTAGGTATGGCTAGAATCGGTGCACTGGTCAAAAGCTCCTTGAGCTTCTGAAAATCTTCCTCACATTTCTCTGTCCGTATGAACCTTTTTCCTTTCCTTTGAAGAGAAGTTATAGGATGTGCTATCCTAGAGAAGTCCTGGAAAAATCTGCGATAATAATCGGCTAAACCCATGAAACTATGAATCTCTGACACATTGGTTGGTGTCGGCCAATATATTATTGCTTGAATCTTTGTAGGATCCACTGCAATACCATCACCTGAAATAACATGCCCTAAATACTGAATCTCTGATTTGAAGAATTCACACTTAGCTGCATTGGCATAAAGTTGATTGTCTCTCAAACACTGCAATACCAACCGCAGGTGTTCCTCATGCTCCTTCTGAGTCTTAAAATATATCAATATGTCATCAAGAAAAATGAGTACAAACCTATCCAGATAAGATCAGAACACACCATTCATCAAACTCATGAACACTGATGGAGCATTAGTCAACCCAAAAGGTACCACTGTGAACTCATAATGCCCATAGCAAGTTTGAAAAGCAGTCTTGCGAATATCTGCTTCCTTAATGTGAAGTTGGTGGTATCTTGACTTAAGGTCAATCTTGGAGAATATTGTAGCTCCCTTGATCTGATCAAATAAATCATCAATCCTAGGTAGAGGATACCTATTCTTAATAGTCACCTTATTCAATTGTCTATAGTTGATACAAAGGCGCAAAGAACTATCTTTCTTCTTCACAAAGAGCACTGGAGCTCCCCATGGTGATACACTAGGTCGAATGCTCCCTTTGGCTAGAAGTTCCTCTAACTGAAGACATAGCTCACCCAATTCCTAAGTAGTCATGCGATAAGGAGCTTTAGAGATAGGCTCCGCTCCAAGAATCAGATCAATACTAAAGTCAATGTCCCTCTTTGGAGGCATGCTTGGAATCTCACTTGGAAAAACATCTGTGTACTCCTGCAAAATTGGGTGATCTAAAGTCTCCCTCATGGGATCTTCCTCATCAAGATCATTTACCATAACAACAAATATCTGACATCCCTTACGGCAACTCCGCTTCAATTGCATAGCAAAAATCATCCACAGAGATATAGGCCTTGGTATCCCAACTATTTGCACATCATTCCCTTGGTCATCTTGACACAAAATAATCTTCTTCCTGCAATCTATACTAGCTCTATGAGATCCAAGCTAGTCCATGCCTAAAACCACATCATAGGAACCAAGGGGTATGACTCGAAGATCCACTTCCATGTTAAAGCTTCCTAAGCTAAGCCCACACTTATGAACTACAGAGTCTGTGGAGACCTTAATGCCTGAGGCTAGTTCCACTTGCCAACCATGATCTTGCTTCACCGCATCCAGCTTACACTTAGAAACTATAGATGGTGAAATAAATGAATCTGTAGCTCTTGAATCAAACAATACTGAAAGAGATATGCCTCTAATAGCACCTGTGGTCTCAACCACTATTCCCTGATGATCTTCCTGATGCTGATAAATTGCTATAAAAACTCTATGAGCTCTACCTGCATCACCAACTGTAGGCTCAAAAATTGTAGGTCTAGGTCTTGAAAACTGAGGTGCTCGCTAAGGACACTAAGCTACATAATGTCCAATCTGACCACATGAAAAACATTCCATATTTATGCCAAATCCTCTTCCCATAGGTGGTACATTTGATTGCTGACGACTGTTCCTGCTAACAAAAGATTGGCTACTCTGAGCTGGCTGATTGGACTGATTCTATTTATTGCATTTAGCATTGCGGTTTTTCTTGGTGTTAGAACCTTCACCACCACCTTGAGCTTGAGAATTCGATCCCTTCTGTTGTTGTGTCTTCTGAGACTATTGCTGATACTATTTCCCCTTAGTGAAAGAAAACTTCTTGTTACCACCTGAATTATAGTTTCTTTTAGATCCTGATGCTACTGGCTCTCCTACAAAACCACCTTGACCAAGGTTGACACTTTTCCCAACAAGGATAGCTCGATGTACCACATTCTTGAGGGTTTTTGGCTCAAATACCTTAACTCCCCCAATTATACTGTTATTCAAACCCCTAATAAAGTGTTGTATCAACTAAGCTGAATTTTTACTGAACCTTGAAAAAGACATGAACTCATAAAACTTACGCTCATACTCGGTCACTGTCAAAGTGTACTGTCTAAGATTATGAAATTCATCAGCCCTTTATTGTTTCTATTCCTCTAGTAGGAATCGTTCATGAAAACTCTCCAAGAATAGTTCCCACGTAACACTACTCATATCAATTCCTAGCTTCTTCTCCTCAATCGTCCACCAAGTGGCCCAAAAATTCTCTAAATTAGTGATTGCAAATCTTGCCTTAACATTGTTGTCGAAATTTTGCATGGCAAAAATCCTATCGAGGGAAATAAGCCACTGCTCGGCCACATAACCAGAACCTTACCCATTGAAAGGCTTAACCTTGGATCTTGAAAGATCCTTCATCTAAGTGGACACAATGGACCTCTAACGATCCTTTCGAGGACTTCTAGATCTGGGTCTATGCTCTTGTTCTGTCTGGTGCACTTTGGGCTGTTCTTGAACAGGAGGTAAACATTCAAGAATAGTCTACATCATCTGTCTCAAACCAACCTCTTTAGACTCAGCTTGGTCCTCTCTACGGCTCTCTTCCTATTGCCTACTAGAGTGATCTTCCCTGCTCTCTACGTGAGCCGATCCCTCATGGGTAGACTCATGGATAGTGACAACTCTGCCACGACCACGACCTCTACCACAACCTCCACTATGGCCTCTAACAGAAGACCTAGTCCCAGATACCATCCTACAACAGTGCAAAGTACTATTACAATCACATGTTGCAATAGACTAAGTTTAGTTCTATGTTTTAGGTTTAAGTAAAATTTCTAGTTTTGAAACTAAGTGTTGAAGTATGAAAAATATGCAAGTAATAGTTCAAGTTCTGTTTCAGTTCACCTAGTTCAAGTTTGAAAAGATACACTTAATAGTTCAAAGTTCTAGTTGTTCCAAAATACCCAGAGCTCCCAATGTAGAAACTCGGGCTCTAATACCAAATGTAATGCCCTGCCAAGGGATCCAAAGAAATAACCTAGAATTTCGCTAAGTTTGGTACCATTTTTTTTTTAACATGAAAGTAAATACCACATATAACTTATGCACAATAACGGAAGCAATAGTAATGTCCATCTGAAATTAAACATAACATACATATCAGATTACATTCTTTAAGATTCCTTAATGTTGGATTACATCTAAACAACTAACATTAATGAATCCATCTAGTACAACATCCATATGAAATAATAATGATAAGTCCAATGTTTATTCATTACATTTCAAATGCTCAATCATCCACTGTACATGTCACAGGGTATGACAAGCCCAAAAGAATATACAAATGTAGAATAAGGTACATCATCCTACTCTAATCCATGATAAATCAAAGTAAAGATAATCACATGATATACATGATACATCATCATAGAAGACATATACATCCATCATAAAAAAAAACCAAACATAATAAACTATGTGCACAGTTCATGCCAACCGTTAATAGCATCATTAGACCATTGTGGATCCTAGCCATGCCTCCATGCGTAACATTCCAAATCACCGAAGAGATCATCGGTATTAACATAGTAGGAATGTCACTCCTAACATATACTATATCATATGCAGAAAGTAATCTAACATAAAAATTAAAAGCATAAGATAACATCATCTAACATATGCTAATAATCAATGAAAGGATACATATCCACTATCATGAAGGACACATCAGCCACGATGTCTCAATGAATCTCAAATGATAAGAGTGGAAAATATGCTACCACCCGACCGCATGGTACCTAAGTGGTCCACTCCCACTATGCTGAGGAGATAATCTCAAGTCCCAAACAGACTAACAAAAATCACATAGCATAAATCTCTATAAGTCCAGGAATCCTAAAAGTATACTAACTCAAAGGTTCTAGACACAAGTCCAACATCTAATCCCAGAGGCACACAATGACATGTAGGAACCTACTATGCAAGTGGGAAAGTGTTAATGCATTTATCATGTACAAGTTATCCTAGTGGTTAGCTAAACTCCATAGGTCCATACTGATCTCATGCGGCCACTAGTATCCTCTCATAATGACAAGGCATAATACGGAATGCAAGGTCAGAACCATGCATTCTCACTACTCCCATCCTAGCCTGTACAAGCACTCAAGGCATGGGTGAGAACAAAAAACTTATCTTTTTAGGTTCATTCAGTTAGTATTAGGTGTGTATGTTATCACTTATTAATCCAACTTACAATGAGTTACCCTGGCAGCCTCTTAGGGCCCCGGCCCCCATTGCAAGCCACTTCCCATCACTACATGTAGATATCCTACCCTAAGCTCATGGAATCATAAATCTCAAAATCACAAAAGATAATCCATAATAAAATCATCAAATATGCATAAAAGCATCAAATCTCCATGAGAAAACATCCATAGAAAATCATGAATACAACAACTCTCTATTGGCAACTGAAGTATCACTGATAATCAAAGTATCCAATGGTTCTCAATAACCAAAATATATCTCAATCATACTGATCGAAGACTCCAAAAATGGTTGAGTCAAACATGTCACAACATGACATCATCAAGAATAAATCCACATTACAGTCCCATCATGGTGACTAGAAAATAAACAACGATAACTGATCGATGACCAAAAATAATGGTTAAGTCAAGTGTCTCATACATAAGAATCTCAACTATAACAATCAGTAATCACATCCAATACATAGAGTATTCCATCACATAACCATGGTTGGGTTTATAAAGATCAAGATTAAAACATCATCATAACATCACAATCACATAACCCCCAAGCCTCTGGTAGACGTCCTATAACTGGTCAACACTAGCCAACCCAAAACCCAAAACAATAGCATAAAGAATAAAGAATTAAAACACATGTGTTGGTTTTGCTTTATTTACAAACTTGAATTTAAATGCAAAAGTCTCGATTTATGTTTCCCAATTTAAATATCAAGTGGAGAAATTTCACGTTTAACCTAACCCTTGTTTCTGTATTTGTAGATAAAAGTTTCTACCCAAAAACCATTAGACTCAATTCTCTAAATGTTCTAAATGTCTCTTATATTTCCATTTAGACCCCCATCATTTTCAAAATAATATTTGAAATTCATTTCATTTTCATCTTTCCAAATTAAAGATTATATTGAATCTATATTGCTCAACATTATGAAATAACTTTTTATTAAACAATTTCTCTTTAAATTCCAAACATCAATTAATATATCAATTATTTATTATTAATAATGTATACATACATATATATATATATATATACATACATACATAAATAAATACATACATACATATATATATATATATATATAAACATTTAATAATGCAACATTGAAAAGTTAAAATTCATATATGAAATAACATTTAACAATGTCCATTTTAAAAAGAAACTCAAGCTGCACGGGATGTTAGTACTGTCGATGCATTTATGACCTGCAGATCGCAGGTACGCTATGAGTTGTAGGTACTCTGCTGACTGCAGGTACACTGCGATCTCGCAGTACCCTGCGATACTGCAGTGGTCATAATGGTGTTGACAGGGTTGGGAGATGAGTCCATCTGCCCCTATATTTATATATTTAAAAAAAAATGATATCAATAACATTTTTTCAAAAATTAATTCCATACAAATTGCAATGCAATTTTATATATATATATATATATTTTCACTGCGATTTATAAGTATGATTATTCAATGTATATATATATGCATATATATATATATATACATACATATATATATATACATACATATATATATATATATATATACATATATATATATATGCCGTGATATGTGTGTGTGTGTGTGTGTGTGTGTGTGCAGATGCGAAAATTATAAACATGTATATTTTACAATGAGCATATACACAATTTTCAAAATATTCTTATAAAGTATTTGGTCTCAATATTTATCCAATAAATCATCTAATGGTTTTGGCTACAAATTTAAACCCTAGCCTCGTGTTCTTTTCAAATCTATGCATATAAAATTCTCAAATAAATTAAACTACCCATATTGAGAATGCATACAACAAAAATAGGAAATTCCTCAAAAGACATATGGAAGACATGAAGAAGACAGGGAATGCAAGGTGCAGAAATAGCATAAGTAAAATCACAAGAATCTACCTCGATTCTGATGCTAAATCATTCTTCCTCAAAAAACCTACAGAGCAAGCTCCTCTCTTCTTCAGAGTTCTCGAGTCCTCTAATGCTCCAATTGCACTCCAAACGCTATGTCTAAGCTTCTAGGAATGCCTGAATATAAAGAGCTCTTAGGAAACATCTAGAATACTTCTAGAAACAGCTAGAAGGTGTCACCAACTAAGCATGGGTCTTTTCCAATCTTCTAGATGAACCATAGGGTTGTAGACACCATGTGCTTAATTGATGCACTAAACCCCATGTTGTTGACACATGAGAAATAGAAAAGGTGCGTTAACTCTCATGCAAACTTATAACTCTGATTTACTTTTAATATAATTTCTATTTAAATATTTATAACTTTCATTTTAATTTTTATAACTTTTATTATTATTATTTATTTATTACTTTATTATTATCTTATTATTATTATTAATTTTAATTTCTAATTTTCTTTTATTTAATTCTTTTTCCTCAATTATTTCTCATTTAACTAATTATAATCAAAATATCAAATAACATGATATTTTATATTAATTTTCTCAAATAATTAATTTATTAATTAAATCTATTTATTAAGACTTAATTAATAGAAAATTCACCATAGACCTCCAAGATAAAATATGAAAACCCATCATAGAGAAAATCACTCAAAATTAGTCTAAAGGGTTAAAATCATGAATTATGTCATCTGACACATTCAGTGGTAAAATATCCAGATACTTGTCCTACCTCACTAGGACAATTGGCTTAAAGGTTTGGGATTTGGACTTGAGAATTTATCTCCCTTCTCTTATCATTGAGATAGTATAATAGGGTACGCTCATCCTAGAAATTTAGGGAAGTTGATACTCGGTACCTGCAACCTGCAGAAAAACCATGCATGTACATACAATATATATAATGCTAAGCTAAACAGACAATGGCAGGAAGTGGTGCATCGTGTAGATCCCGACTAAGTAGGTGACTATGACTCCCTTCCTTAACCACATCAGAAATGCCATACAATAAGAAAACATGCACACCATACACATGCAAGTATGGGGTAAGTATCCATAATATAACACATGAGATAATAAACCATCTAACTAATCATCAACAATAACTGAAAACAATATAATGTTCATCATGTATGCATGAAATGTAAAGTCTGAATGATCTCATCACATAACCACTGAATCCATAAGATAATGTCTGATAGTCTCAAAACAATACCACTAATCCATCAACATAAAACTAGTCCATCATAGTTTGATAATAATAGCAACAATATGTCCAGAAAAGATGTGAACGAGGGTAGGCACTACAGTTATACAATCTATAAGTCTTTGATTCTTCACTATAGCTAATAAAGATACATTTTGCACTTTTATCGTCCAATTTCTTCCTCAATTCAAATGGCACTAAGGAATAAGCAACACATCCAAAAACTCTAAAATGAGATGCATTATGTTTCTTTCCATTCCATGCTTCTTAGGGAATTGTGTTCTTAATACTCTTTGTAGGACTCTTGTTCAAGATATATACAACACATGCTACTGCTTCTACCCAAAACTCATTCGATAGATTTTTAGCCTTCAACATACTCCTTTCCATTTCCATTATGGTTCTATTCTTCCTCTCTACAAAACCATTTTGTTGTGATGTGTACCTTGTGGTAAACTACTTCTTAATTCCATGAAATCTACAAAATTCTAGAAACTCATTAGAACTAAATTCACCACCTCTATTAAATCATAATACTTTGATGTAGAGTCCACTTTGTTTTTCAACCAAAGTTTCAAACTCCTTGAACTTTTCAAAAGATTCACTCTTTAATTTGAGAAAGTATATCCAAGTCTTCCTGCTAAAATCATCAATAAATTTTAGGAAATATATACTTCCTCCTAAAGATTGAGTTTGCATAGGTCCACATATATCAGTGTGAACTAATTCCAATGGTGCTCTCGCTCTATATGAACATCCTACCAGGAAGCTTTTTCTATGTTGTTTTTCCAAAATACAACATTCACATGAACTTGGAGGTTTCAATATCTGAGCCAATCCTTTCACCATATTCTTCTTTTGTAACAAGCTCAAAGAATCAAAATGAAGATGACCATACCTCAAATTCCATAGCCACGATTGATTTGAGTATACTATCTTGAAACTATCTTCTTTTCCTCGAATGCAATGAATCTAGAGGGGGAACACTCAGTTTTGTGTCATGTTGACCCTTGCAATTAACCTGCCACCAGGATTTCTATCCAAGATTGTGCAAACATCATTATCAAAAGAAACTTTGTAACCCTTTTGTACTAGTTGACCAACACTCATGAGATTGTGTTTTAATCCAGGCACAAAATACACATAAGGAATATATCTTTTTCCTCCATTTTTTGTCAAGACATTTTATAACACCTTTTCCCATTATAGAGACTTTACAATCATTTCCTAGCTTTACTTCAAATTTTACAGAATTATCCAAGCTAGCAAACAAATCTTTATTTCCAGTCATATGGTTACTACATCCACTATCTAGGAACCATATATCACTAGAACTTTCTTGAGCAACATTACAAGTTATAAATAAACTTTCTGAATTGATATCAGATACATGTAAGTAATTAGCACCATTCTTTTCAATCTCCTCTTGTTTCTTTCTACATTCACTTGCAATATGACCAAATCTCTTACAATAATGACACTGAATTCGAGATTTATCAAACCTTGATGATGGGTGTTGGAATGAACTTCTGCCACGTCCTCTATTCAAACTTTGAATGGATTGATTTGTTCTTTCTTCTTGATTTGGATTTCCATGCCCATCTATGCTTCTACCTCTTCCTCTTCCTCTACCAAAAGATACCTGCAATCTAAATGCATTCTCCAAAGAAGAATTGTTATTTCCATTCATTCTTGATTCATGAGATAAAAGTGAACCCATTAACTCATCAATAGATAGTATTGTCAAATCTTTAGATTCTTCAATGGCAACAACAATGGCATCAAATTTTCTAGGCAAACAACAAAGTATCGTTTCAACAACTTTTTGATCTATCAAATCATCACCATATGATCTAATTTGATTAACCACATTCATTACTTGATTTAGAAATTGATCAATTGAGTTTGAATCCTTCATACAAAAATTTTCAAAATCATGCCTTAAAGTTTGCAATTTAGCAATCTTAACCTTTGATGTCCCTTGATATGCTATTTCTAAAATATTCCATGCAATTTTAGACTTTTTAGCTGCACATACCTTAGGGAAAATTGATTCATCTAAAGATTGTTGAATTAGAAACAATGCTTTAGCATCCTTTTTCTTGTTATCTTGTAATTTATCCTTTTCATCTTGCGTTAATGTAGATGGTTCAATAAAACCCTTTTCTATAAGATCCCATATGCCTCGAGAACAAAATAATGTTTTTTTTTTTATAGCCCAAAATTCATAATTTTTACTAGAAAATATTGAAATTTGTGGTTGAGCTATACTACTTCCTGAAGCCATATTAATAGTCACAATTACTAGTGCACCTTACAATTTTAAAACATTTCTTTACAAAGAAAATCCACCAAACAAGTTTAAGTCATTGACATTTAGCTTAAACAAACAACAATATAATACTTATTCTCCCCTTTTAACAATTTTTTTGCTCATTAGACTTTACTCCAAGAAATCAGCTCATACCTTCTTCAAACATTGACTGACATATTTTCTTCTCTCAATCTTCACAACCACTAATCTCCAACTTTAGAAGCTAATGACCTGCAAGAAAGAAAACATTAGAAGCTCCATTCACTACTATAGCAGTTATACATATCAATGAATAATTATTTTCCTCCTAGGCCCAGCTCTTCATGCTCTAATACTAATTTGAAGGTAAAAAGAGACGAAATACATAGAAATAAAACTGATTTTATTGCCTTACTGCCTTGCAAAATGCATTACATAAGACCTCTATTTATAGAAGCTATGAGAACTCTTTAGACTATAGACCAAACATATTACACATGCTATAATATTACATAGAATTAAATATGGCCGGCTTATATCATGGGCTGAGATGGCTCATTATCTCTTATTTAGTATGGATGGCTAGATTGTCTACTGTTTATTGTTGAAAAAGTGTGCTGTAGACAGTGGGTGGTCAACCAACCCCAAGGCTACCGACAAGGGCCATTGATAGAAATTAATTCCTCCAACAAGAATTATACTTTCATTTCTTAAAAATAACTTCAAGCAGAATACTGCTATATAGAGCAAGTTACTATTATGGTTCAAGTATCTTATTGACATGCACAAATTTATTTGGATGGTGTGGAATGTATAGATCAAGCATGAGTCATTAAAAAAAAGTAGATCACTTTTACAGTAGTGAAGACAAAGAACATGATACACATTTTGTGGAACATTGTTTTAAGACATTTTTTTAATATTTGAAAAACAAAGGCATAAAAATGGAAAAACATTTTGTATGGTTAGATGGATGTACAACACAATTTAAATCAGCTAGACCATTTTATGTATTATGTAGATATCATCGATACCTTAATATACCACACATTTGGAGTTTTTTTGGAGAGTGGACATGGAAAGGGTGAGCATGATGGTATAGGAGCTTGTGTCAAATGTACTTTAAGAAAGTATCAAATGGACTATAAATGATATCACATTAATAATGTTCATGATGTGGTTAAGTGGTGAAAAACATATTTTACAGTGCTAATGAATACAAATAATAGGTCATCACAAGAAGATCAAGTCGTACCATTCAGATTATTTTGGGAGGTATCAGGTATAAATTAATTTGAATATTATAATTGAATCAAATTTACATTTAATATGTTAGGTGATAACTAAATTGTGTACACAATTGTTTAAAACTCTCTCTCTTTTATATGTATGTATGGAGCTTACCTTCAGGTGTTGATAGAAGATCAATGCATGCATGCAAGAGGGTAGAAAAGAAACAATCTTTACATTCAGTTTCGAGTACATATAGTAATGTGTGGTCATTGTACAGAAGAGAATACTCATGTTTTTTCCTAATTGCATTCATGAAAACTATGATGGTTTCTTTAATTAAGAATGTGGATATGTGGGTGAATGGACTTTAGTGTCACTAGATGTGATCAATATGAATGAGTTTGAGGATGTAAATTGTGATGATATTCCATTGATTTCTAGTGATTATGACCATATTTAAAGATTGATTAGAGTTGGTACATATGTTTATGTACAAGTGTATTTTTTTCATAATTTTGGTTAATTTATTCAATATATATACTCATGTACATGACACATGAAATTTATATGCATATACTTTGTGTAGCCATGTGGAAGAATCTAAAAATGTAGAAGGTGTTAGCTATTATTTATTACATTGCACCATACAAAGAGAGAAGCTATTAAAGTCTAAAATAAGTGATGGAATTATGTTTCCCATAGGTTAGTATATAGTTGAATCATGTATGTACATCTATGTTTTTATGAATTCAGATTTATTGACTTATTTGATTGATGTATATATGGATATGTGTACATATATTCAGTAATCAATTAATCTATGTGATATTTTTAAAATATGTATGCAAGATCTGTTGTTGTATATAGGGAACATATTTGAAGAAAATTAAACTACTTAAGAATGGGATTCATTTCACTTATTATCAACCTAACAATAAGGTATATCGGTATAGTAACCATGTTATTGCCATTGGTCTAACTCTTTATCCATGCAAAGGACCTGGAATACGTAAGTGGAGGCTCGATATTGATGATCATATGAAAATATTAAAAGTTATCCAAGAACAAGTTAAGCCACTTGATACAAGCTAGAAACAACTTGTAATTTGAAATAACTTGAACATATTGAAATTTGGTTATACTATTTGAAATTTGGAATTTGGTTGAAGTTGATCATTTTCAATTTTAAATTTGGTTGAACTAATTATATATTACTTTTACTCTTTCATTTAACTTGTCAAATTTAAATTTTGATTTGTAACTAATTATAGAAATTAGGAACTTATATGCAACTAATTAATACATGTGCCTCGAGGTGAAGAAATTGGAACACTTTTCTAAAGCGGTTCAAATTAGGACTTGTGTCTTAAGGGGATGAAATTAGGATTTGTAACTAATTATATATTACTTGTACTCTTTCATTTAACTTGTCAAGTTTAAATCATGATTTGTAACTAATTATAGAAATTAGAAACTTATATGCAAATACTTAGGACATGTGCCTTGAGGGGAAGAAATTCGAACACTTGTCTAAAGAGTACCAAATTAGGACTTGTGTCTTAAGGGGATGAAATTAGGACTTGTAACTAATTATACATTACTTTTACTCTTTTATTTAAATTGTCAAGTTTAAATTATGATTTTTAACTAATTATAAAAATTAGGAACTTATATGCAACTAATTAGGACATGTAACCTTACCAAATTGGATAGTCTAGCCTTATCAAATTGTGTCCATAATATCAGTACCACTTGGATTCTATCATTCCAATTAACATGACATCTAAACACTAAAATCTTCTCATTACCATGGTTAGCTGATGCAAAGAATTATGCTATGAATATTACAAAGAGCACAAGTTACATAGAAATTTTGGGGGGAATCTGATCTCCCTCAAATGCCACCTATTTTTTTTAACTTGGCATTAAAAATTATGTTTTAATGGTATAATCCTACAATGTGCAACAACATCTACTTTTTCTATATCTATTGGCTATGGCTGTCGAAATGTGCATAGTAAAAATAGGACATAAATACTAAGTAGACTATCATATCAGACCAAGTGCCCTTTCAAACCTCTATTATGACATTAAAAGTATTACATAAGACAATAGTGTAGGCACTTTTAACTAGTATCTCTAGATTTGTTACTTAACATAGTACATTGACTCTTTTAGGCATAACTAGTGGCACTCTAAAATTGCTTCTACAATACTAATGGATGTAGATAGTTTTTTTTCTTCTGAGGAATATGTCCACAGTCTAACATTCTACACAATGACCATAGATATCTATGTTTGTGATAATTTCAAACCCCCCTATATCATCAACAAAGTCCAAAAATCTTGAACAATATCAAACTTTAATTCAGGTTTACATATTTTTGTTATTCTAATTAGTAATTGTCATTTTGTAAAAATACATGTTTCATGATTTACAAGCTTAAGAAATGTATAAAGTTACAATATTAATGTTGGATTCTTGTCTATTGCCATTATGCTCAAACCTTTAAATAGGTTTGAAAAAATATTGTAATCAAGCAATATGTGTACCAAACTTCCTTATTTTTGGATACATAAATTTATAGTAGTAACATTGCCAAAAATTTATTGTTATTCAAACATATTGTCAAACATGTCTTGGAGAAACTTGATGAGAAAATGAGACTTATGAAGGACGACTGCAATGCAACTTATTTTGGGCTATTGTTGTTGTGATGGAATGGAATGTTGCATTCTCATTAAGTATCTACATGTTTTTTTGATGGGTTGTATTACGTAGGAATAGTTGCCAGGCTAGCATATACGGAACCCTAACATAATAATTAAAAACATAAGAGTTGAAAATATCCCTAAGTTGTTAGATATAATCCAAATGAAGAAATATCTCAAGTATTACTCACATAGATATCCAAGTAATGGAACTAAACCCTTCACAAAAGACAATGTGAGGAACTTAGTATATTTAGCAAACATGTAAATTTAGCTAACAAGTAAATTTATTACTAAACCATCAATATTTGTTATAAGCAACTTAATATTTAATTTAATATACATAAATATGATTTCATAATATGTATAGTATATATGTATGGTAAATATATATTATTTTATATTTATATGTTTCTTTTTCCTTTCTTTCTATTTTGTATTTTTAGGATTGCATATTTTTATTAATTTAGAAACTTTTTAAAATAGAAAGCAATGAATTTTGGAAACTTATTTTTAATAATTTGCAATATTAGATATGTATTTTTATATCTTTTTAATAATACATGAACTTAGAAACTTGCTTCTTTTATTTGAGACTTTTGTATAAATTATGAATTTATAATTATAATTTATTCATAGAAATTTTGCATATATTACTAATTATTATTTATTATTTACTAAAATATAAAATATTTAAAATTAAAATGATCTATCAAATTACTTGAAAACAAAAAAAATTGACACTCAACCATTTTCTTAAAATGTAAAATGAAAGTTATTAAAAAAATTAGTCATCATTAAAAAATCATATGATAGGCAGGGGCGGCCATCAAATTCCTGGCTTGGAGCACACCCATGTTGTTGGAATAATGAGGTCATTTATGAAATTGAACACTCTCCTAAGGAAAAGCTTAACGACACCAACTATGGTAGCTTGTGCCTTTTCATCCAATATATGCATGGTCCCCTTTTTTCATACTATTGGTTTCAAATACTCTCACCTCATATCATCAATTTTCACACACACACACACACACACACACACACACACACACACACACACACACACATGCATGCATGCATGCACGCATGCGCACACACACGCACACGTGCGTGCGCGCGCGCACACACACTAGTATCAATTTTGTTTAATGTTTTGGGTTATGAGTATTGTTATTTTTAATATTCAGTATGGTAATAAGTGTTTATTATTATTATTAAATGTTAAATTCTTATGATTATTTCTTTTTTTTCAATTAAGATTTAAAATGAGATATTCATTGCGGGTTAGAAATTTTAGATTTTTATAGTAAGGTAGATTATTTGAAGTTATCATTTGTATAGTAAATTTTGAGATCAATCATAGTGTACTTTTTTTTCTATTTAATATTTATGAATCTTTAGAAAGCTATTAAATGCTAAATCAAAACATTAAAGTGAACTTGTTTTAAAGATATATGATATTTTATTATAGATAAATTTTCAATAATTTTATTTATTTACTTTTCATAATAATTATTTTTTATAAAATAATAATATCATTTTTAAATTAAAATAATATTAATATTAATAATTAAATTAATATATAATATTATAATATATCTAATTCAAATAGTTTTTTAATAATATATTTATTCTTTTAACAAACATGATTTATTTAAATACTTTTATTTAAAATATTAAAATAATAATATTGAAATATTCATTTTTTTAAATTAATGATTTGAATATAATTAATTAAACTTATTCAATAAAGTATGAGAGTTAGTTAAATTTATACATAACAGCTTCTGTTCACCTACAAAAATAAGCTTCATTAAATGCCACCGACTGTGCTTGGCATAAACAAATACTTCCAAGTGCCTTTCTATCCAAAATATCTCACTCCTCATATGCCATATTTGCATGCTTCTTCGATTTTGCTCCCAATGATTGCCATAAACCATTATGATAAAGATGATCCTCCATTGGAATTTTCCATAATTGAAATTTCTTCCAATTAAACTTCTCAAACTTTATCTTATCCTCATTTGTCATTTCTCCCACTCAACTATGAGACTCCCACTAAATTGTAAGACCTTCCTATAGAGGATAACTAAAACAACATCACTTTGATACCACTTTCTAGGAATAGATAGACAAAAAATAATAGTTACATGCAAGTATAACCAATATCATCACAAAGGAATAAAACACACAAATAAAAAGAAGACATAAATATTTAATGTAGTTCACCTAATTTTTGGGCTACACCCACCTAAAATAATGTCCAATATTATTATCTAGTAACTTCAACCTATTACAATCTTCAATGTCCTTTACAACTCAATACTATTGCAAGAGGCTATATATTCACCTCAAAAAATACTAACCCTAAGTTGGGTAAGTGCACCAAGATGGTGTACAAAAGGGTTATAAGTGAACACATTTTTTTTTTAAATCAGTTAAACCTAAACTTGGACGAGACTTTTGAGGGTCATCCAATCAAAATGACAAAATGTGTAAAATATATAAATTGTAGTACTATAAATCTACTTCCTAAACTGCTAGAGTTTTTGCAAAACAAATAAGATTAGGCAAGTCAAACCCTATGTAGACGAAAAATATTTCTTGATTTTTTTAGAAAATATAACATGGTTGTTTTCATGTGCAACACAAAAGACATAGTTATATTTGGTATTTTTCAAATCCCTTTGGTAAAATGATAGTTAAGAGTGATATCTAGAAGTTGTATGATTTTTTATTTTTTTTTTATGAGCAATTTTTTTTTATGAATTATTGAATTGACCACTTCTTGAAATTTTGGTACATGTTCGTGTGTTGAGCATAACCTCCATCAAAATAATCAAAAATGATTTTTTTTGAAGTGTATAGAATCAAGTGTAGAACAATAGTAGGGTATGTGCAGGATCATGGTGTGCCAAAAAGTGGCGATCTAAAAAATATGTAGTTCTGAAATGCCTCAAAGAATTTCAAAATCTATTCCAACTTTTTTCCCACCCATCCTGATACTAAATGAAAACAATTAATACCTTTATAATTCCTACTATATCTTTCGATACCAACCTTATATGGTCATCTTTAAAACATCCTGAAAATGTGTTTTTTGCATGTTCTTATGTGTTTTTTTACTTCAAGCATGTAGCTTAATGACTTTTTTAAAACCAAAATTTTATGTAATGAAAAGGGTTTCTTAAGAATGTTCTTAGCTATTCATAAATGTAAGGTTTGTCAAATTATGAGTTCAGTAAGTAATTATTACTTATTTTCTAATGGAGTTAGCTGCAAAGTGTTGATTGACATACTAGTTGAAAAATAGCTATAACTTTCAAACCGTATAAGATTTGTGAGATCCAAAAGATGCATCACATTCTATGCTTCAACTAGTATAAGAAAAAGAAAAAAAAAAAAACTTAATTTTTATTTTTTTTGAACTAGTTAAGGTGGTCAGACACGGGAGTTTTTTAATTCTGAAAATAGTATAGTAGAAAATTCATAATTAATTATTTATTTGGAATAAAAATTCCCAAAAATATGTGTCACATCTAGGCATGAGTCTACTTTTTATATCTAAAATTATATTTAAAAATATTATCATTTCATTATGATTAAGGTGGTTAGACATACACCTACTTTTTATTTTCGCCCTAAAATTTTCGTAGTACTGCATTTATATTCAAACTTTTGACCAATCAAATATATTTTTCTCCAGATAAGGCCTTTTATTTTAGAAACTAGATTCAATTTCCTACAGATTATTTTCTTACAACTTTTTGATATAAAGTCTAGAACCACTTTAAAATTATGTGTCAAGTTGACATAACCCTGATTTGCTGGTTTTTCACTGCCACTTAAGGCCATAGTTTGGTACACCATGATCCTGCACATACCCAGTATCTGGTTATTTTATAATTTTTTTGATTATATCAAAAATTATTGAAAGAAAGGTAGGCATATGTCTATGTGTTCTATCAAGATATTGGTAAAAATAATTAAATTTTACAATGATAATGTTGTTCAAAAATAAGAAAAATTATATGGTTAGAAAGTTAAGAGGATGTATAATATTATGGTGGTGATTTTAGAGATACCCACTTTACCATAAGTAAACCTGATGAAGGCAAAGACAGTGATTCATCTGAGAAGATGGAAAAGTATCTAAAGGAAAAAAAATGGAGGGAAACTAGTCTCCCAAGCCTTTGGGTCACTTCCCTAGGATTTTACCAAGCCATAACCCAATTGAGTTTCTATGATTCAAATAACGCAATAGGGTTATGAAAGTCAAAAAGTACATTCAAAACTCGATCAAGTTTTTAAGAAGTAAAAGTAACCACTACTTTGAAGGCCATAATTTTCACATGCATAGTATGATTGACTCCATTCAAAATGTGTTGGAAAGATATTGAAGAGATATACAAAATGATATTGATAAACTAATCCTATGAAATGAAAAATTTATTTTCCATTAATTTTAATTATGTATGGTATAAAATAGGTAGTCATTATTTCCCAAATATACAACCAATAGGTAAACATGAATGTTAACATGTTTTTTATTTTTTTTCTTTCTTACACACACAAGAAAAATTCACTAAATAACTCATAAGATATCTCTGTTATAAATTCCTAACCTTTGGCATTCTCTCATTAACTCCTAACCTCTCTCTCTAACTTGTTACCCTTAATTGTGATGTCTCTCTCAGAGTAAATCCTACCTCCCTCTCTCTCACTAACCCATAATCTCTCTCTCTCTCTCTCTCTCTCTCTCTCTCTCTCTCTCTCTCTCTCACACACACACACACACACACACACACACACACACACACACACACACCCCAAAAGTATCTCTCTTACTAAGTCCTAACTTTTCTCATTCTATTACTAACTCCTAACCTCTCTCTATAATATTTTACCCTTAACCTTTGTCTCTAGGTAAGTAACACCCCCCCCTTCTCTCTCTCTCTCTCTCTCTCTCTCTCTCTCTCTCTCTCTCCATCTTATCCCCTTATCTCCTTCTCTATCACTCACTATCTATCTCCATACTATGTCATTATCTCCATATCTCTCACTCTCTTTGTCCATGTCTAATCCCGTCTAACTCTCTCCCCGTCTCTCTCTCTCTCTCTCTATATATATATATATATATATCATTTCTCTCTTCCTATTCCTATAACCCCTCTGACACTAAGCCCTAACCCACCCCTCTCTCTCTCTCTCTCTCTCTCTCTCTCTCTCTCTCACACACACACACACACACACACACACACACAAAATACTAAGAAATCTCAATCTCTTACTAATTCATAACCCCCCCCCCCCCCCCCCTCTCTCTCTCTCTCTCTCTCTCTCTCTCTCTCTCTCTCTAGCTCCTAGCTCCTAACTCCCCCTCTCTCTTATACTTACCCCTTAGCCCCCAACAACTCTCTCTCTCTCTCTCTCTCTCTCTCTCTCTCACACACACACACACACACACACACACACACACACTCCTAGGCTTTTATCTATTACTAAAACCTAATCTTTCACATTCTCTGATGAACCAATAACCTCTCTCTTTCTCTAAATTGTAACACATAAATTCTCTATCTCTCTAAATAAGAGAGATATAGAGAGAGGGTTAGGAGTTTTTACAATAATTAGAGAGGTTAAGGATTAGTAAGAGATTGTGAGAGAGAAATATTGGAATTTAATGAGTATATGGATGTATAGAATAGAGAGGTTTTAAGAGTTAGTCAAAGAGGTGTGTGTGTGTGTGTGTGTGTGTGTGTGTGTGTGAGAGAGAGAGAGAGAGAGAGAGAGAGAGAGAGAGAGAGAGAGAGGATTGCAAGTTATATACAAAGAGGGGTTAGGAGTTAATGAGATAGTGAGAGAGGTTAGGAGTTATTAAGAGAGATATTTTAGGATTTAATATGCATGTGTGTGTTGTGGGTGGGGGGGGGGGGGGGGGGGGGGGTGGGGTTTGTTAGTGCTAGAAGTTGGGCCTCACTTTTTGCCAAAAGGTGGAAGTGTTTTTCTTGTTTTTGAAATATATTGTCAATTGATGCCAAAATTTGAGCCATTTAGAGATTAAATATTAAAAAAATTCAGAAATAAAAATTATAGTGTCTGAGAACTTCTTTTTGAATATGTAATTTATTTGAATACTCCTATGATAGTTTTTTTGTTGGTATGGATCTTTAAAAACCACCTTTTCAAAATGCCTATTTCAAGACCATACCACAGTCGTGTATGGACATTATAATTTGACACAGCTAAATAAATTTTTGTGAATCTTTTTAAACCAAGTTACCTGACACACCAAAGATTGATGAGAATAATTTTATTGAATTTTTTAATGAATATTTTTTTATTGTTAATTTTTAATTGATTATTAAAATAATTTCTAAAACCTCTCATGTACGGACACCATAATTTAATCAAAAAAAAAAAAATTTGAATTTTTTTTTTAAATTTAAAAGAATTGTGTGAGGATTGATGACATTTAAATCAATTTACAAAATATGAAAAATTTAAAAAGTTATTAAAGTTTTAGTGAATGTCACTATTTAATGTTTAAGAGATACTTTTGATTAATAAATAATGAAAAAATAGCAAATGAATTCATAACACTATAAAATTTACATTTTTGAAATCAGAACAATAAGGGCTATAATGGATTTTTATTTTGTCAAAAAATTCAATAGGGATGACCATATAAAAATTATGACAATCCCTAAAATTATCAATTAAATGCCTTAGTCAAAACTTGGTTCATGAAGACATAGGCTTGGTGGGACCAAACCTATGCCATGCCTTTCCCTGAGGCAAAACCCCATGAAAATTTGCAACCATGGCAAATTCTTTCCCATGACACTAGAATCAAGCACCTAATTTGCAATTCAAAACTCAGGTGCTCAATTTGAATTTAACTATTAACCAAATTAGGCACCTAATTTTTAAACAATCGGGTACCTGATTATTTAAAAATTGGGTACTCGATTTATAATTGGGTACTCAATTGTTTATAAATTGGGTACCCAATTCTAATGTACCCAGTTGGCCCCAAAAGATGCTCCATAGACCATTTTCCAATGATTGCAATGATTGAATGATAGTTTCAAACCGCAACAACAAATTTATGTCATAGTTATTCTATTTTCTTGTCTTCTTCTACAATTTACAAGCTGTTGATTCAAATTCAAAATTGGTACAAATATGGGATCAAAACAATGAAGAAAAAAGAAAATAAAAGTTTTGACAAATGAGGAGATTACAAGAAATAAAGAGAATGAAGCATAACATTAATGAGAGAGAAGACAAAGAATTAGAGAGTTGAGCAATATTTCAAAGGAGAAAGACATTGAGGATACCATGATGGATTAAGAGGCTTAAGAAGAGAAACCAATACAAGGAGATTCAGGTGCACATTCTAATCAAACATTCAATATAGGTGTGTCTACAAACCCTCAATTTTTTTCTCATGATGAAATTGGTGATTTTTTAGAAGCAGATTACGATTTAAATGATTTAGATTTTCTTCATGAGAATAAATTGTCAAACGATCATGCACAACAAACTTTGATGGAAATGCATGCCCCGAAAGAAATACCAAGAAAAAATGAAAATGAGATTCAAATTTTGAATAACAATGAAAATGAAATGCCAATTGAAAATAACAATTGTACGAATGTAAACATGGAAATGTCAGAATGATACTAAAGTGCCTAAACATAATTTTCATTTTCCTAATGATGTACTAGATAATCTTGAGGGATTGATTTCATGGACACAAATTAGGACACATGTTATTAGATTATATAGACATTTTTTTCATAATAAGATATTTGGGTTTCAATTTCAATTGATGTTGCAACTAATTAAAATGTCTAAAATACGAAAAGTAATGAAAAGGTTAGGAATGTATCCAAAACCCAAGAATAAAATGAGTCTTTAAAACATGTTATATCCACTATTGCTAGTGCCCTTAATGTTATTGGAAAGAGAAGTCGCTCTAAAGATAAGAATGCAACACAATGAGCAATAACAATAGCTTTAGTCAACAATCAACAATTGACAAAAGATTGATTACTAACATAAGTGGATATCTTAATGTGAATCATAAGAATTTAGAAAGAGTTGTAAAGAGAAGGTTCAACTTTGAATGTGATCAAGCAAATATTTTGTGGACTTCTAATGCTAAACTCCTGAGATGTGATATGAAACTTACTAGCGAAGTCAAAATTTTGGTTGAATTTTTTTGGTTTGATAATACAAGAGTATCACCTAATTCAAAAGATGTTCTTAAATTGATAGTTGGCTCAAAAATACATGATCCACATCTTAAACAACTTTTGGACATGACTCAAACTAAATTGTTTAGAATATTTGTAGATGGTAAGGTGTTAACAATTACCATTACTCAAAGATCTTTTAAAAAGTGTAAAGCATGGTATGTAAGGATTAACAAGGAAAGAATCACACGTAAAAATCATGTTAAATTTCCTTATCATTATGATGTATTTCGATCTATAAGTGGTACCATGCATAGCAAAGAAATGTTGTCGAAATGTGGGATAAAAATACCACCTCAAACTATAAAAGATTTCATATTAGGTTTGTTTTGTAAGCCACCTAATGATTAGTACTTTCTTTTGAGTGCATGTCTTTTTGGTACATGTGATATTTGTGGCAATCTTTCTTTGTTATATGAATGTTTGCATAGAAATGCTTTGACTACTTTTGGACAACAATTAGTTGATGTAAAAAGATTCAAAACTATTGAATATCCATTGAAGGATTGGAAGAAGGTGTGATCTAGTTACAGATAAAGTTGTCATCCATTTATGGATGAGTTTAAGAGTGTGATCATACCAAAATATGTTAAACACTCTCAATATGCTAGATGCCTTGATGGATGATTTCACATATGTAAGAATACATTTCAAATTGTTACTATACTTTCAGGTTATTCACTTTGTAGAGAACTACTCACTTGCACCGCAAGATGAGGTACAACCACAATATTACAATTTAGTGAAAGTAACATTTTATGTTCATATAGTTTATAGGCATGCACCTGATAGTATAGAGGAGGATAAAAAAATATTGAGAGAGTACCATTTCTATATGATTGATAATAAACTTCATTGATTCAAGTTTGTCGAATATTGTTTCAAAGTGTTTTATGATAATTTAAAAAGAGAGACAAAGTCAAATGACACAACATTGGATATGGTCTAATAATTGTACAGGACAATTCAATAATGCTAGTATGTTCTATTGGTTGAGTAGAAAAAATAGGCAAACTAATATCCAACCTGTGTGGAGCTTTTTTGAGGTTAGACATGGTAAAGGAGAATATGATGGTGTCAGTGCATGCATGAAGAGAGCCCTTAGTAGAGAGCAATTAAAATTTGAGGAAAAAGCCAAATTCAAAAATGCACATGAGATTGTCGAATGGTGTAACAAATATTTATACATAGGATCAAGTCAAAACTCTACAATCAAACATTTCTTCTAACTAGTTGAAGAGAAGAATATCATTTCAAGATATGACTATGATACAATTAGTAGGTCAGCTAAATGGCATTCATTTAGGAGTTCAAATTCTAACACTTGGACTATATGGACTAGGTAGTTTGCTTGTTTTTGTCAATTTTGTCTTGCAGGTGAGTGGGAAGAATGCGAGAATAGAGAATGGGTTGATGATTGGGAAAAAAATCATTAGCACCTACTGACAGACATTTTGAAGATGATAGAGTAAATGAATGTTGGAATGTTACTTTTGCATTAGAAGACTATGGTCATATTTCAGACTTCATACAACTTGGTATGCACAATTAAATTAAATTTTGTTGTGATCATGCTTCAATTTATATTATTTATTTATGTACATGTCATTAATATAATTCAAGTACATGTTCTTAATATATTATTTATATATATACACATGTGATTAAAGTGGTTATATACTTTATCTTATCTTGTAGGACATGCTTATGTTGTTATTGCACCTAATGCTAATGATGAACAAACTGAGTATTGGCTAGTTAAATGTATGGAACCTAAGAAAAAATTGATATGTCATCAAATAGATGATGATGTTTTTGAATATCCAATTGGATTTGTCATTGTAGCTGGCACCTAGCTATGTACATACCTAACAAGAAGAAATGATTTACCAACATTTGAGGACTACCAATTTGAAAATAAGATTTTGCACTATTCTCATTTAGTTGTGGCAATGAATATCAAATTAGAAAGATACAAAGGGAGACCAAAAAATAAGGTATTATGGACAATTTCAATGGACGAGCAGTAGACAATCATAGTTGCATTACAAAAGAGAGAGGATGCAGATGGTATAGTGGGATAACTATATTTAAATCAAACACATGTAAGTTTTTTTTTATTGTGCTATTTTTGTAAATGTACTTATATAATTTAATTAAATGTATGTATGTGTTGTCAATAGAAAATTAGAGATCTTATATATACCTCTTAATTAGGTCTCAATTACAATTTATGCAAATTTAAATATTTAAGGTGGATAGAACATCAACATCTTTTGAAATTACACATAGTGAGTACATACAAATTACATGTATTCACATAGTTCAGATAGCTCATATTGATTTATGGTTTTATTACACATGATTTTTTTTTTCCAATTTTATTTTGTAGGACCTCATTTGAAGAAATGTGTTGAAGCAATTTTATATTTTTAGTTCACTTCTATTTATGCAATTCACATTGTCTTATATACATTGTGAAACATGTTGTGAACATTTAAAAATAAGAGATTACTTCTATTTAAAAGTTAAATGTGTGCACTTGATGGGTATGTGCAGGATCATGGTGTACCAAACTATGGCCTTAAGTGGCAGTGAAAAATTAGCAAATCAGGGTTATGTCAACTTGACACATAATTTTAAAGTGGTTATGGACTTTATATCAAAAAGTTGTAAGAAAATAATCTATAGAAAATTGAATGTAGTTTCTAAACTACTAGGCCTTATTAGGAAAAAAAAAAATGATTGGTCAAAAGTTTGGATTTTAATTCAGTACTACAAAACTTTTAGGGCAAAAATAAAAAGTAGGTGTATGTCTAACCACCTTAATCAAAATCAAATGATAATATTTTTTAAATATAATTATAGATATAAAAAGTAGACTCATGCCCAGATGTGATGCATATTTTTTCATATTTTTATTCAAAATAAATAATTAAATATGAATTTTCTACCAAAACTTTTTCAAAAAAAAAAAATCTCATGTCTAACCACCTTAACTAATAGAAAATTTTACCATTTTTTTTTCTTCTGCTAAGCGAAGCATAGAATTTGATGCAACTTTTAGATTTAAAAAAATGTTATACTGTTTGAAAGTTATAGCTATTTTTCAATCAGTATGTCAATCAACACTTTACAATAATCTTCATTGATAATTAACTAATAAATACTTATCGAACTTAGAATTTGATAGCAATTATATCAATAGAATCTCGAGAGCAATATTAAAAAATGCTTTTCATTTCATTCAATTTCTATCAAAATAACATTTTCGAATGGCTACTTGAAGTCTAAGTGTCACTAAAACCCTCCTCAAACACATTTTTTGGGTTGACTAGGCAGGCGTGGTAAATATTAGGCCTAATCGGATATCCGATCTCAAATCAGATATCTAATTTGAAATCGCATATCTGATATGGCTCGGTAAGCTCCCATCAATTTTGGAGGCAAATTTTGAAAAAGTAAGCTTTTTTAAAATTTAAATTGGAGGGAGACAAATTTAAAGGTAAATAAACATAAAAAAATAACTTTAGACAATTTTAGAAGAAATTACATATTTCATGAATGTGTGAACATTAATATTATAATTATTATTACATTATACTAATATATATGATTACCATTATTAAATATAATATAGTGATATATGTGATATTTATTATTATTATTAAATATTTAATCTAGAAACATATATGATTATTATTGTTATATAATCTAATAATATATTATTATTATATTAAAATATACAATATAATATAGACATGTAATGGGTCGAAGGGGGTCATAGGTCACCCTATGACACTCTTCGACCCATAAAAATGATTCTAATATATCCCTAGGGGTCCTAGGACCCCTAGTGACAAATTTTGTCATGTAATGGGTCGAACAGGGTCATCGGTCAACCTATGACCACCTTTGACCCATAAGAATGATTCTAATATGTCCATAGGGGTCCTAGGACCCCTACGGACAAATTTCATCATGTAATGGGTCAAAGGGGGTCATAGGTCAACATATGACCCCATCCGACACATAAGAATGATTCTAAAATGTCCCGACATGCAATGGGTCGAAGAGGGTCATAGGTCAACCTATGACCCCCTTGACCCATAAGAAGGATTCTAATATCTCCCTTGGGGTCCTAGGACCCCTAGGGACATATGTCATCATGTAATGGGTCGAAGGGGGTCATAGGTTTCACCCATAAGAATGATTCTAATATGTCTCTAGGGGCCCTAGGACCCCTAGGGACATATGTTGTCATGTGATGGGTAGAACAGGGTCATAGGTGAACTTATGACCCCCTTCAACTCATAAGAATTATTCTAATATGTCCCTAGGGGCCTTAGGACCCTTAGGGACAAATGTCATCATGTAATGGGTCGAAGGGGGTAATAGGTCAACCTATGACCTCCTTTGACCCATAAAAATGATTCTAATATGTCTCTAGGGGTCCTAGGACCCCTAGGGACATATGCCATCATGTAATGGGTCCAAGAGGGTCATAGGGTGACCTATGACCCCCTTCGACTCATAAGAATGATTCTAACAAATGTCATCATGTAATGGGTTGCAAGGGGTCATAGGTCATGCTATGACCCCCTTCCACCCATCAGAATGATTTTAATATGTACATATGTCATAATGTAATGGGTCAAAGGTGGTCATAAGTCAACCTATGACACCCTTTGACCCATAAGAACGATTCTAGTATGTCCCTAGGAGTCCTAGGACCCCTAGGGACATATATCATTATGTAATGGGTCAAAGAGGGTCATAGGTAATTCTATGAACCCCTTTGACCCATAAAAATAATTCTAATATGTCGCTAGGGGCCCTAGGACCCCTAGGGACATATGTCCTTATGTAATGGGTAGAAAGGGGTCATAGGTTGACCTATGACTCCCTTCAACTCATAAGAATGATTTTAATATGTTCCTAGGGGCCTTAGGACCTCCAAGGACAAATGTCATCATCTAATGGGTTGAAGGAGGTCATAGGTCACCCTATGACCCCTATTAACCCATAAGAATGATTCCAATATGTCTCTATGGGTCCTAGGACCCGTAGGGACATATGTCATCATGTAATGGTTCGAAGGGGGTCCTAGGTCAACCTATGACCCCCTTTGACCTATAATAATGATTTTAATATGTCCCTAGGGGTTCTAGGACCCGTAGGGACATATGTCATCATGTCATGGTCAAAGGGGGTCATAGGTCAACCTATGACACCCTTCAACACATAAGAACAATTTTAATATGTCCCTAGGGTCCTAGGACCCCTAGGGACAAATGTCATCATGTAATGGGTTGAAGGGGTCATAGGTCACCCTATGACCCCCTTCAACCCATAAGAATGATTTTAATATGTCCCTAGGGGTCCTAGGACCCCTATGGACAAATGTCATCATGTAATGGGTTGAAGGGGGTCATAGGTCAACCTATGACCCACTTCAACCCATATGAACGATTCTAATATGTCTCTAGGGGTCCTAGGACCCCTAGGAACATATGTCATCATGTAATGGGTTGACCTATGAACCCATTTAAGTCATAAGAATGATTCTAATATGTCGCTAGGGGCCTTAGGACCCCTAGGGACAAATGTTGTCATGTAATGGGTCGAAGGGGGTCATAGGTCACCCTATGACCCCCTTTGACCCATAAGAATGATTCTAATATGTTTCTAGAGGTCCTATGACCCTTAGGGACAAATATCGTCATGCAATGGGTCGAATTGACCCATAAGAAGGATTCTAATATGTATCTCAGGGCCCTAGGACCCCTAAGGACATATGTCATTATGTAATGGGTCGAAGGCGGTCATAGGGTGACCCATAAGAATGATTCTAATATGTCGCTAGGGGTCTTATGACTCCTAGTGACATATGTCATCATGTAATAGGTCAACCCATAAGAATGATTCTGATATGTCCTTAGGGGTCCTAGGACCTCTAGGGACATATGTTGTCATGTAATGGGTTGAAGGGGGTCATAGGTCAACCTATGACCCCCTTTGACCCATAAGAACAATTCTAATATTTCCCTAGGGGTCCTAGGACCCATAGCAACATATGTCATTATGTAATGGGTTGAAGGCGGTCATAGTTCACCCTATGACCCCCTTTGACCCATAAGAATAATTTTAATATGTCCCTAGGCGTCCTAGGATTCCTGGAGACAAATGTCATCATATAATAGGTTGAAGGGGGTCATAGGTCACCCTGTGACCCCCTTTGACCCATAAGGATGATTCTAATATTTCCCTAGGGGTCCTAGGACCCCTATAGACATATGTCATCATGTAATGGGTCGAAAGTGGTTATAGGTCAACCTATGACACCTTTTGACCCATAAGGACGATTCTAATATGTCCCTAGAGGTCCTAGGACCCCTAGGGACATATGTCATCATGTAATGGGTTAAAGGAGGTCATAGGTACCCCTATGATCGCCTTTGACCCATAAGAATGATTCGAATATGTCGCTAGGGGCCCTAGGACCCCTAGGGACATATGCCATTATGTAATGGGTAGAAAGGGGTCATTGGTTGACATATGACTCCCTTCAACTCATAAGAACAATTCTAATATGTCCCTAGGGGCCTTAAGACTCCTAGAGACAAATGTCATCATGTAACAGGTCAAATGGGGTCAACCTTTGACCCATAAGAAAGATTTTAGAATGTCCCTAAGGGTCCTAGGACCCCTAGGGACAAATGTTATCATGTAATGTGTTGAACCTATGACCCCCTTCGACACATAAGAATGATTCTAATATGTCCCTAGGGGTCCTAGGACCCCTAGGGACAAATGTCATTATGTAATAGGTCGAAGGGGGTCATAGATCACCCCTGTCGTCATGTAATGGGTCGAATGGGGTCATAAGTCAACCTATGACCTCCTTCGACCTGTAAGAATGATTCTAATATGTCTTTAGGGGTCCAAGGACCCCTAAAGACATATTTCATCATGTAATGGGTCAAAGGGGGTTATAGGTCAACCTATGACCCCCTTCGACCCATAAAAATGGTTCTAATATGTCCCTAGGGTCCTAGAATCCCTAGGGGAAAATGTCATCATGTAATGGGTTGAAGGGGGTCATAGGTCACCCTATCACTCCCCTATGACCCCCTTCGACCCATAAAAATGATTCTAATATGTCCTTAGGATCCCTAGGGACAAATTTCATCATGTAATGGGTTGAAAGGGGTCATAGGTCACCCTATCACCCCCTTCGACCCATAAGAACAATATGAATATATCCTTAGGGGTCCTAAGATCCCTAGGGAAATATGTCATCATGCAATGGATCGAAGGGTTTCATAGGTCAACCTATGACCTCATTTGACCCATAAGAATGATTCTAGTATGTCCCTAGGGGTCCTAGAACCCATTGGGACAAATGTCATCATGTAATGGGTCAAAGAGGGTCATAGGTCACCCTATGACCCCCTTCAACCTATAAGAATGATTGTAATATGTCCCTAAGAGTCCTAGGACCTCTAAGGACAAATGTCATCATCTAATAGATCAAAAATAGTCATAGGTCACTTTATCACCCCCTTTGACCCATAAGAATGATTCTAATATGTCACTAGGGGTTGTGGGACCCCTAGGGTCAAATGGCATCATGTAATGGGTCAAAAAGGGTCATAGGTCAACGTATGACCCCTTTAGACCCATGAGAATGATTCTAATATGTTGTTAGGACCCCTAGGACCCCTAAGGACATATGTCATCATGTAATGGGTCGAAGGGGGTCATAGGTCACCCATAAGAACAATTATAATATGTCCTTAAGGGTCCTAAGACCCCTATGAACATATGTCATCATGTAATGGGTCGAATGGGGTCATAGGTCAACCTATGACTCCCTCCAACCCATAAGAATGATTCTAATATGTCCCTAGGGGTCTTAGTGTCATCATGTAATTGGTTGAAGGGGGTTATAGGTCACCCTATGACCACCTTTGATCCGTACGAATGATTCTAATATGTCTTTAGGGGTCCTACGACCCCTAGGGACAAATGTTCTCATGTAATGGGTTGAAGGGGGTCATATGTCACCCTATGAACCGCTTTGACCCATAGGAACTATTCTAATATGTCCTTAGGGCTCCTCAGACCTATAACCCTATATCCCTAGGGGTTTTTCGTCTGATGTGAAAAATTAGAAAGAACCATTTGGTTATGGGCTTCAAGACTATATAAAATATTTTTTGGGAACAAGATAGTGGTAGAATAATGTCAATTTTTCATGCACTTATTAAAGATTCAAAAGATGAGACCTATGCTTTCCAAATTGAAGATTCGTGTCAATAAAAAGTTAGCAGGGAGAAGGATAACAAAGCTTCTCAAAGGGTTATTACAACCTCTTTGGTAAGTCATCATTTGAGAAAGGGTAGATATATGAGACAAACTTGTATTGATTTGAATTTAAATCATACTACTTTGAGAAGAGCACTTAGTTTACAAGAGAAAATTGATGATCCTCGTCAAAATGAAACATGGGCATTTGGTGGGAGACTTCCACATTTTGATAAGAAGCTATTCGATGATGTGAAGGAACAAATTACACAATTTTGACACTCTAACTCACGAGTATCACCCAATGCTAAAGACGTGTTAAAGTTGAGAATTGGCATCAAAGACCACATGCCACATCCTAAACACTATTTGAAGGTAAGTCAAACTATGTTGTTCAAAGAATTTAGAGAGAGTCATCCAAGTCTTCATATATCACAAAGGGCTTTTGAATCTTTGAAGCCATTTTATTTTGTACCACTCAAAATTTGAAATACATGTTGTTGCAAATATCATGTTGAGTTTTCTATGCACCATGAACTATTATGCTTCATCCATTCTACTTTTCATAGTAAAGAAATGTTGGAGGGCTATGGTGCTAGTGGGCTTCCAAAATCATCAAAAGACTTGCTAGATCAACTTTTATGTCATAGAGTTGATGGTTGTTTCTTTTATAGAAATGCTTGCTTAAATGAGAAGTGTTAAAAATGTGGTGGCTTACCCAAGTTTGACACATGTTTCCATGAGGGGTGTGAAAAAGATCTTGGAAAGAAAATAGTAAAAAAAAAAGGTATATGAAACAGTGAAATACACATTGAAGAGTGGAGGTGAGAGCTCTAGATGTGAATTGGTTGAAAAAGATATCAGTGTGACTAGTTTTATTTTAGATTTTGAGGCAAATCTTTTTTACAAGTATGCAAGACATATTCACAGGTCTCCGTGGTTGGATAAACAATTTAGAATGTGCAAGGAGACATTTCCCATTGGCACTATTATATCAGTTGATGATTTTGCTGAGAACTACACATTGCAACTTCAAAATGAGACAATCTTATTATTACAACTCTATTTAGATTGCTATTTTTGTTCAGATAACATATAGACATGCCCCTGATAGTGCAGAAGATAATTAGAAGATTATTAGAGAGTATCATTTTTATATGAGTGATGATAGATCTCACTCTCACGAGTTTGTGCAACATTTTTTTGAGAATTATTTTGATTTCTTACATGAGCATGCAATTGCTATGGATAGACATATCATTTGGTCAAATAACTATACAAGTCAATTCAAGAATGCTCGCATGTTTTATTGTTTGTGCAAGATGCATGTAGAGAGAGGGGTGCCTCATATTTGGATTTTTTTTTAGGCTGGCCATGGAAAAGGGGAACATGATGGAGTAGGGGCATGTGTGAAGAGAGCTCTAGTTAAGGACCAATTGAAGATTTCACTAGCAGAGCTTCTTGATGCTCGTAGCATTGTTGATTGGTGTAGTTTATTGTTATCACAAGGGGGGACTCTTGATTTAGTGGTAGGTTCTTTTGGTTGGTTGAGGAAGGGTTCGTAGCTGATAGATTAGATTGTGCTATAGTGAGAGACTCATCAAAAATTTTGGAGCTTTGATTCTAGTACATGGACCATTTGGACATGATAGCTAGCTAGCTTTTGTCCTAGTTGTTTTCAGTGAGGTTGGGATCACTATGAGTCAAGTAAGTGGGTGGACACATGGGCGCCATATTATCTTACTTCATTATTTATCATACCCTCTATCATAAATGATGACATGAAAAGTTCACTTGAGCATAACCATCTATCAGATCTACTTCAGCCAAGACATATCTTTGCATTGGTTACACCACAGGGGAATGACGAGAAATCTGATTATTGGTTAGCACATTATGTAAGAGGTAAACAAAAACTTGCACAACCGATCACAGATGATGATGGATTCACATATCCTACTATTCTAGTGGTTGTCACTCGAACATGGCTACAAACGGACATGCTTAAAAGGAATGTAATTCCTGCATTCGAAGACTATCACAAGCACAAAATAATTCTCATATATTTGCATCTTATTATAGCAACAAATGTAAAGTTGTTGAAGCATCAAGGAAGACCAAAAGTAAAAGAAATTTTTACTATTGCTAATGTTGATCATGAAGCCCCGTTGGAGACCCTAAAATATAGAGAGGACCCTATTGAACACTCGACTAGGTATATTTACTTCTTATGTTATTTTCTTCATAATGATTCAATGAACTAATGATTATCTTGTTTAATACAATAAGTTACTAATTTTTTTATGATATTGGAATGTAGGTACATCATGAAGAGTTTGGGAGGGGGGAGAGGGGGGCACCCAAGGATGGTATTGGGGAGAATTCCTAGGATTTATGAGTATTATGATGTAAAATGTGAACTTTTTTTTGTATATGGTTTTTTGTAATAATGAAAAAGACAGGTTAAATTAGTTGCACATTCTAAATTGTATTTTGGTAGGTTCTTTGTAAGGAATTATAAGAGGAAGATATTGAACAAGTTCTTGCAAATCATATTTGCATGTGATACAGGCTATAAGGACAATTTAAGAGCATTTATAACTATATGAAAGATAATTGCTTGCAGATATCTTATTACAAGTTTGGATTTTTCCTTATTTGACATAAAGTTGACATTATGATTATTAAAACTATTTTTATCAAACTAATCAAATAAGAAAAATATAGAAAGTACAGATGAACAATTAGAATACTTGATTTCTTCCATTTTGCAACCAATCATGGCATTTGGAAGCATAAAGAGTCATAATTTTGTATAATGTTTTGAAAGACTTTCATATTGAAAAGTTGTAAAGGACCATGAGATTTTAATTTTAGTAATGTCTAGGTTTGCATAGGGTAAGTGAGTCATTAGATAGGTCCGAATAAAGTCTCATAATAATCTCAAGTCATTTCATAAGTTGAAACATTCAATAAGTCACTTAAAATTTAGAAAATTCAAATCTACTGTAATGGCTACATGAGCATTTTGGAGGGAAACTCCATAGTTTAAATTTTATAAAGGAATAGGAAGTGAAACTGATTGGAGGTGGTTAAGATGGTTATTAATCATCCCTTGAAACTTATAAATAGTGTTTGTATGAACTGTAAGTGTAGTATGTACGGACTGATTCAAAATTTTGAATAAAAAAGCTTGGATTTTAATAGCAATTTGAAGGTTCTTTGGAGTTTCTGAGTTCTTTATGATATTCTAATGCATTGAGGCATCTTATAAGATCTGTAAGGAAGTTTAGGACCATGGTTTGATTTTTTTTTTGAAGGGTTATTCATCTAACTTGCTGATTGTTGGCTACAACAGTCCTTTTTATAAGCATTTTCACAATTTTTTCATCTAATCATGGCCATTCCATGAAAAGCTTACCTGATTCTTCATGGAATGCCATTTTCCTAACATGTATAATGTCTTCTAACCTTGAAATGATCAACTAACCAGAATAATTGGTGGCCACCAAACATAAAAGGGTGAAAACAAGGGTTGAAAGTGAGGGGACAGTCCTATAGGAAGAGATTTTCCTTAAAGAGGGTAGTATTTGTGAGTTCATTCATGTTTATGATGATAAAAAATAGGTGTTTGAATTTTGAATTAGTCCAAGAAGGATTGGCACGTGTGAGATTAGTGATGCCCTAAGAACAAGGGTTTTGAGAAGGTGAATTGGGGCTTTTGGGGTTAGGGAACCCATAGACTGAAATTGAGAGTGGATTTTTCTAATTGAAGTCATTTTAGGAGCCTATGCAAAGTTTGGAGTGCATATCTTAAGTCCTTCTAGTGGTTGCTTTGTAAATGCATCTTTTCTACATTGTTAAAAAATGGATGTGTGAAAGTTCATTGATATTTTCGAAAGGAAGCATATCTAAGTCTCATATATGTTTTGTGAAAGGATAAAGGGTATCCAAAAAATAAATTTAATCAAGGAGTCTTTTGGAAAAAATAAAATTTATCCACCTATTTGTCTTGCTCCTGTTAAAGAATTGTAAAGTTGCATAAACAACATTTTTGCATGTTGTGCATTTTGGCTTGAAAAGTATTGAAACTCAAGGGTAAGTGTTGGAACATGGTGAATATATCAAAAAAAACACATTGAAGCCTTAAAACCTCCTAGAGTTGACCATGTGTGGGATTTGACCATCAAGACCTAGAAGGGTCACTTGGCACATTGTTACAAATTTGCTCATTTTAGGTTGTTAGTTGGTTCCATCACCCTATCTTCTACATCACTTGTATATTGTCAACATTTGGGACTAAAGCAACATGTTGCATTTGATCCTCTCCATAATCATCTTTATGTTCAAGTGCATCATGGTTCATAGTGTTTCTTCTTTTTGTCAGTTCATCATAGTTACCATGCATTATTACAACCATGCCAACTCTTCCTCCATTGGTTACCATTCTTAGAATCATTGGGAAAGTTGCATATACTTTGAATTTTCATTAATATGGTGATTTAACATCATTCTAATATGTTGAGCTCTTAGGCCCACCCCTTGAAACAAGAGTAAAATCAATAAGAATTTCTTTGCATGCAGTCTCAAGCCTCCCCAAATGAACTAGTCATTACCAAGGTGGTTCAACATCACCCATTAGTGTTGAACCCTTAGGCCCACCCTTCCAAGTGAGAGGAAAACTGGTTCTTAGTCCAATAACATTAATGAAATACAAGGAACACTAGTGAAAAGCACCTAATCATTATTATTTTCTTGATGTAATAAGGTCTAGGGATAGATCTAATGATCTCCCTATGACCATCCACATTTTTAATGGACACAAGACCCCATGGTGCAACTATAAGCCTTGGCCATCAATTGGTCCAATAAAAGTATATTTTTGGTAAATTCCATCTTTTTTAGGTAAGTCTAGATGTTTAGAACATTATTAGAGTCCCTAGGAGTTTGTAGAGTCCATTTGCAATCAAATTTGCAATAAAATTTGTCTTAGCGCAAACATTTCAAAAAGTTGCTTAGCAACTTTTGCAATTTTCTTGGCAACTTTTCAAAATCTAACTCCTAATGGCTAGAACTATTGGAATCATCAGTTCCATTAGCTCCGAGTGTGTGTGTGAACCCTGGTGACATCCTTTTTTAGGCCATGGAGACCATTCATCGTCCGTGGCCACCTCGTACCGAGGAGTCCCCAACGTCCTCTAAGTGGATTTTTAGGTTGATCTTTCAAGGGTCATAACTCAGAGCTCGTGAGGGCTATTGATGAACTATCAAATTTTACAGAACAATGATGTTGAGGCCTAAAATAACCTATCTCATTTTCTAGAGATCACATTTTATTTGCATTCGGCACAGTGATCTCACTTGATGCCAAAACTCGCAGTGTGCCTCAATTCATAGGTGCACCATAGTGTAACTTTGACACTTCTGATCTTGACATCAATTCGTCAGTGCCATTAGCTATGGGTGGGAAAGTGAACCCTAGTGACACCCTTGTTCTAGCCATAGAGACCATCCATCATTTGCAGCCACCCTGTACTGAGGAGTCTCCAAGGTGCTCTAAGTGCATTTCAACTCGTAAGGGTTGTTGATGAACTGTCAAATGCTACAACACAGTGATGTTGAGGCCTAAAATAACCTATCTCATTTTTTAGAGATCACATTCTATTTGGATTCAACACAATGATCTTGCTCGATGCCAAAACTCGCAGTGTGCCTCAGTTCATAGGTGCACCATAGTGTAACTTTGAAACTGGTGATCTTGACATCAAATTTTTAGCGGCATTAGCTATGGATGGGTAGGTAAACCCTAGTCACACCCTTGTTCCGATCATGGAGACCATCCATCATTTGTGACCACCCCCTACCAAGGAGTCTCCAAGGTGCTCTAAGTGCATTTCGAGGTCGATCTTTCAAGGGTCATAACTCAGAGCTCATGAGAGCTATCGATGAACTATCAAATGCTATAGGATGGTGATGCTAAGACCTAAAATAATCCATCTCATTTTTGAGATATCACATTTTTTTTGGATTCGGCACAATGATCTCGCTTGATGCAAAAACTTGCAGTGTGCCTCAGTTCATATGTGCACCACAATGTAACTTTGAAACCACTGATCTTGCCATCAAATTGTCAGTACCATTAACTCTGAGTGGGTAAGTGAACCCTAGTCACACTCTTGTTCTAGCCATGGAGATGATCCATCATCCGCGGCCACCCTGTACCAAGGAGTCTTCAAGGTGCTTTAAGTGCATTTCGAGGTCGATACTCTGAGGGTCATAACTCAGAGCTTGTGAGGGCTATTGATGAACTATCAAATATTATAGGATGGTAATGCTGAAACCTAAAACAACCTATCTCATTTTTGAGAAATCACATTTTGTTTGGATTTGGCATAGCGATCTCGCTTGATGCCAAAACTCGTAGTGTACCTTAGTTCATAGGTGCACCACAACATAACTTTGAAACCACTGATATTGGCATCAAATCATCAATGTCATTAGCTCCAAGTGGGTGAGTGAACCTTAGTCACACACTTGTTCTAGCCATGAAGACAATCCATCATCCGTGGCTACCCGGTACCAAGGAGTCTCAAAGCTGCTGTAAGTGCATTTTGAGGTCAATATTTCGACGGTCATAACTCGGAGCTCATGAGGGCTATCAATTAATTGTAAAATGCTACAAGACAATGATGTTGAGGCCTAAAATAACCTATCTCATTTTTGAGAGATCACATTCCATTTGCATTCAGCACAGTGATCTCGCTCAGTGCCAAAACTCACAATGTGCCTCAATTCATAGGTACACCACAACATAACTTTGAAACCGCTGATCTTGGCATCAAATTGTCGATGACATTAGCTCTTGGTGGGTAGGTAAACCCTAGTCACACCATTTTTCTAGCCACAAAGACCATCCATTATCTGTGGCCACCCCGTACAGAGGAGTCTCCAAGGTGCTCTAAGTGCCTTTTGAGGTCAATCTTCTGAGGGTCATAACTTGGAGATCATGAGGGCTATTGATGAACTATTAAATGCTACATGATGGTGATACTAAGGCCTAAAATAAATTATCTCATTTTTTGGAGATCTCATTCCATTTGCATTCGACATAGCGATCTCGCTCGATGTCAAAACTCGCAATGTGCCTCAATTCATAGGTGCACCACAACATAACTTTAAAACTACTGATCTTGGCATCAAATTGTCAATGCCATTAGCTCTGGGTGTGTGGGTTAACCTTAGTGACACCCTTGTTCTAGCCACTGAGACCATCCATGATCCGCGGCCACCCCGTACCAAGGAGTCTCCAAGGTGCTCTAAGTGCATTTTGAGGTCGATATTTCAAGGGTCATAACTCAGAGCTCATGAGGGCTATCAATGAACCATTGAATGCTATAGGATGATGATGATGAGGCCTAAAAGAAATTAGAGCTCATGAGGGTTATCGATGAATTCTCCAATTAAGTCCCTTAAGTTGAGATATTTTGAAGTTATGTTGAAATTGAAAAGTTGTAGTATGAGGATAGTAACAAAGTGAAGTGCTAGTTATCAAAGATTATGAATCTATGAATGCCTTGGTGGTTAGGAATAGAATCCATGGTTGAGGAGTGGAGTCCTTAACTATGTTGAGATTAGATTTGAAGCCAAGAGTTAGTTTCAAGGTTTAAGGTGGAGTTTAAAATCAGATTTGGGGTTATCTGAACCTTGTGTAGGAGGTTAACAAGTGTGTTTATGTTAGGATAGCACTTCAAATTATACATTGCATACAAATTTGATATTAAAGGTTGTTAAAATTTTATTCAAAAATTATTTCATTTGAATCGAATATAAAAAACATAATCAAAATTAATGATATTCCATAAACATGAACAATACACATGATCCACAATAAATTGAACAATACTAGATACTAATTAATATGTATATCATTGTGCACATAAACGACAAAAATATATATCAAAATACATGTATCCATAGACAAAGTACTCAAATATATATCAAAATACATAGATCCATTTACAAAAGTGGCTAATCATGCCATCAAAATGTGTATAAAATCAATGTTTCTATGTACAATGTGGCATATGCCATCTCAAAATGTCTCATGATGCATCCTACAACAACTATACTATCCTAAGGTGCTGGTGGATGATCAAAATGAAGCCTTTTCATTGCACTAGGTGGATTGGGTGCCTCCTACATAAACAAAAAAGGAAAACCCAAAGTTAGACTACTAAATTTATATGATTCTTTGTATCTAAAATTGGATTACTCAAATGCATAATGATCTTTTTTGTAATGAAGATTTATACTATCAAAATTGCATAATAAATAACTCTTTATTGACCTCTTATGCCAATTAGGAGTACTCTCATATTGTAACGCCCTGCCAAGGGATCCAAAAGAATTAACCTAAAGTTTCACTAAGTTTGCTAAACATTTTTTTTTTAAAGTAAGAAAGTATAACATACACATCAAACACATAGTAGCGGAAGCAATAACATGTAATCATCAACAAACATACATTACAAGTTAAATTCCTTAAGGATCCCAAGACGTTGAGTCACATTTAAATTTAATTAATTCTAAGTCTAACAACTACCACATACATATGAAAGAATAATCAGAAACTCCAATGTCCATAATATACATTTGTTTCGAATGCCTCTTGGCAAATTAATTCAGAATGCTCAATCATCCACTATACATGTGAAGGGTATGAAAGGCTTAAAAGAATATATGTGTAAAGATAAAGATACATCATCCTTAAATCCATGATACAAAGTACAGTAAACTAAATGAAATCATCCACCATACATGATACATCAATACATCCATAATGATAAAACATCGATGAAAAAAATGAAGGTAAATGCCAACCAAGAAAACTCCAGTCACGGTGACCACGGAACGGATCTCAATGGTAAGAGTAAAAAGCACTACCACCCGACCGCGTGGAACCTAAATGGTCCACTCCCACCACGCTGAGGAGATAGTCTCAAGTCCCAAATAGGATAACAAAACCTATAATCATAAATACTCTCTAAGTCCAGGAAAACCTATAAGTATGCTAACTCAAGGGTTCCTAAAAAGATCGACATCTAAACCGAGAGGCACCACAAAGACACGTAGGAAACCTACTATGCAAGTGGGAAAGTGTCATCGCAAAAGTCACATCGAAAGTTACCCGAGCAATCCCTTAGGAATCCTGGGTCCCCTGTGATCCTGCGGCCACTAGTATCCTCTCGTACTGACGAGACATACTATGGAATGCAAGGTCGTAACCAAGTGTTCTCTCTACCCCATCCTAGTCTGTACTAGCACTCAAGGCATGGGAGAGAACATACAATTATCTTATTAGATTCATTTAAGTCGGTATTTAGATGAGATTTTTTCACTTATTAAAACAACTTACAATGAGTTACCCTGGCAGCCACTTAGGGCCCCGGCCCCCATCACAAGTCACTTCCTGACAATACACATAGATAACCTACCCTAGGCTCATGAAATCACAAATCAAAAATATCATCTCAGCCCTATACAAGCGATTGGAAAACATCAAATGATAATCATAATGATCACAACAGTTCTCTATCAGCAATTGAAGGCATCAATAATAAGTCACAATATCTAATAGTTCTCCAACGAGAAACCAACAAGTATCCCAATAATAAATCATAATACTGATCGAAGACTCCAAAATAGTTATCAAATATAACTGATCGATGATTCAAAAATGGTTAAGTCAGGTATCTCAATACATACACCTTAGCTTCACACGAGGAATTGGAAAGCAAATACAAACATATCATAGAGCATAGCATCACATTACCATGGTTGGATTTAGAAAGATCAAGACCAACTCATCATACCATCACATTCACATAACTCCCAAGCCTCCGGTAAATATCCTATAACTGGTCAACACTCTAGTCAACCCCAAAAATCCCAACACATAACAGCATAAGAAAATAGAATAGTATAGTACAACACATAATTGGATACATTTCAAAAACACACTTGAGTTTAAGTTAAAGTTCAATTCACATTTCTATGTATGTTTCAAACGTAGAATTATCTCAGTATTACCCTTATGCTTAAACCCGATTATTTATTTATAAATATAAGATTACTCTCAGATTAAAAAACCAATTTTTCCCTAACAAAATGATCTAAAAATATTTAATTAATTAATTTTTATTAAAATAATAACAATAATAATCAATAATGATTTAAATAAAATAATTACTATTTTATTAAAACCCATTATTTTAACCTTTAATAATAATAACTCCTATTATTATTAAACATCATTCTTAATTAAATTACTTAATGTTTTATTTAAATAAAAATTATATTTATAATCATTATATAAATATTAATAAAATTTAACATTTAATTCCATCAATGAAATTAATTTAAAACTTATAAAAAAAAACTAATTTCAAATTTTAAAAAAAACATATATAAAACAACGATTTATAAAATTGCTGCCTGCAGCAAAGAGACTGCAGCGCACGACCGCTATTGCAGTCGACCTGCGTCAGTTGGCCTGCCTTAATTAAAAGTCACGGGTGGGGGTATACCCCCCGCCCAATAATGTTTATTATATATATATTTTAATATATTTTTTAAAAAATATATATAAAAGCTTTCTACTAGTATTAATTAATTTCTTTTTTGAAGTTTATTTATTTATGTTATAAAATATATAAATAAACCAATTTATTAAACAATTTATTTTAATTTCAAAAAAAAAAATATATATATATATATATATATATATATTTTTTTTTTTTTTTTTTTTTTGAAATTGTCTCTTTCTTTAACCTAATAGAGAAAATAATTCCAACTTTATGAATTTTCTTCTTTTAAAAAAAAAAAAAAAATTCAGATCCCACCCAAATAAGTACAATAATTCCTTAATCCAGAAACGAGGACTTCTCCATTTTCCTTTTTTTTTAATCTCTACATGTACAGAAGATTAATTGACAAGCATCTATTAATTTACAATATTGAAATATTTACCCTTTCATCACAGAGAATTTGGATATACAATCCACAGGCACGAAGAAGACAGGAAAAGATAATTGCATAATTTAATCGATGATCAAAACACAAGACCCTACCTAATCATGATGCTATTATGCAATCCCCAAGAACTGTAAGAGAATTCGCTCCTCTTCAATAACCTTCTTTCGAGAATCTTTCTTGGTATTCGCCTTCTGAAATTCGCTTCCAAAAGTTGTCTCCCAATAATTCCCATCCAAATTCGTGTCCCCCCCAAAAATGACCCCCAAAGTTGTGATAAGAAGTTTTCTCCTCAAATCGGGGCACTAATTGTGCGTTCACCCGAGAAGACTCTTTGCATAATTGAGTTAACTCCAAATTAACTTTTTTTTTTATCTTTTATTTTATTTTGCATTCATCTTTTCATGCACATTAAGTTGAATTATTAAATAACTTTATTTACTATTCCACTTGACTTCTATTTTAAATTAATTTATTACTTTAATCTCATGTGCACTTTATGAAATTAAAATAGCATTATTATTTTCTATTATTTTATCTTTTAATTTATTTCTCATATTTAAACTCATGCTTAGATCATGCGATCTAGAAACCTTTAATAATTTAATATCTTTCAACTTTGAATTTATTTTAGAAACTTAATTGATAACATATTTAATAAATTTAAATAAAAATAATATTTAGCATTTATTAAAAAATGAAGTCTAAATATATTATTATTAAATTAAATAAATAATATCATGTTCTAAATTTATCTTTGAATTTTTATCTCCAAATTTAATTCTTTTATTTAATTAATTTTTCAATTAATTAAATATTAAAGATATTATATTAATTCTCCATTAAATTAAATTATTAATTAATCTCTTTAATTAGACTTAATTAATAGAAAACACATCAAGGACTCATATAACAACATACAAAAACCCATCATAGAAAAATACATACTAAATCAAACAAAAGGGTTATAATCACAAAATTACAACATTTGATGTATTCGGAGGGTACATAACTTAGATACTTGCCCTAATTATCAATTAGGACAATTGGCTAAAGGGTTTAGGAATTGGACTTAAGAGTTTATCCCCCCTCTCTTACCATTGAGACAATGCGATAGGGTACGCTCATCTTGGCAATTCAGGGAAGTTGATACCCGGTACCTGCAACCTACATAAAATCCACGCATGTACAAACACAATATTCTAAGCTAAATAGACAATGGCAGGAAGTGGTGCATCGTCTAGATCCTGACTAGTAGGTGACTACGACTCCCTTCCTTAACCACATCAGAAACACCATACATAAATAAAAAAATATGCACACCATACACATGCAGTATGGGGTAAGTATCCATAAGAAAGAACATGTGATAATAAACCATCTAACTAATCATCATCGATAATTGAAAACATTGAATAATCATCATACATGCATGAAATATAGAGTACCAAGTAATCTCATCATATAATAAACTGAGTGTAAAACAATATATGATAATCTCAAGATAATGCTACTAATTATCAAACATAAAACTTGGCCTAAAAGAGTTTGGTAATGATATCAGGAATGTAACTAGAAAAATTTAGACTAGGAGCAGGCACTACACATATGCCCTCAACAATGCTGGTACTTCTCTGATTTTGGGCTGTATATGTTCAAATACATTTGTTAGATGAATCTAAAATTTAAATTATAACATTATAATTCATAAAATGCTAAATTTATAACATATTTAATCATGAATTCAAACTACAACTTACTATTGTAGGCTCCTTCTCAGGAGTGAGTGGCTGCATCATCAAATTTACATAACTCTCTCGTCGAACCTCATGTGCACTAGAAGTCTTCTATGAGATACAAATAGTAGTTGTTAATATTACAAAAATCAATCTTGAATTTATTTATGAAGATAAAGATAATAAAAAATAAATGATACTTATACATACAATGGGGCTCTTAGTGTGAATGGAAATCCTTGATGGTCTACAACGTGAAATTTGTACAGGCTGATCACCAGTAGCCATGCCCTATATACAATAAAGAATATAATTAAATGGGATTACCACAAATATTTTATAAGAATGCATTGATATTTAATCAAATAGAAAGTGCCTAATTACCTTTCCTTTGTCAATGCATGCTGGCTCACCTTCTGCATTTTGTCCCCCCAAGATAGGTGGTGCTTGCAAGATAAAAGAAAGATTAGGAACCATATATGTTACAATATCAAATGGAAAAAATAAATGCGAACACAACATAATGTACTGTAGATGTCTCAAGGCCAAATGAAATGGTCGAGAGTGTGGCATCATCAATCTTTTTGAACTCCTCCTCGGTCACAACTAAACATGAATGAACATCACATACATATAAAAGTCAATATCACTTAAAAATTAAAATTACTCTATTATAAAAATTAACTTTAAATTGCATATGTCATAACAAAAAAATATATACATGTACCGACACCGAAGGAGTCTGAATTGCCTCACAATAGGTGTTCCATAGTCATGCGCTAGGCCTGGCTTAGGAATAATCTATTCAAGCTAAGGAATACTTTTTCCCTACCATGAGATGCATTTAGATTGTTAACCCAAGGATGTATACTTGAAATGGTCGGCATAGTATGTGCACTAGGTACCTTGATGAGTCATTATGCTTGTGCTGCAGAAAAGTAAAATTGAAAAAGAAAGAAACTACACTACTGTTGTGGAAAGGAAAATACGAAATCTATGAATATTGAAAACACAATGACAAGATAACAAAGATTCCATCTTGACTCATCCACTAGACTTTTCTCGCAGATGCTACAGGAACATTCATGAAGTGTGATGCTACAGGAAAGAATTAACTAGCTACGTCTTACTTAAAATACTGCTAATGCTAGTAAAATGAATCTATTCTATCCTAATCTAATCCACCTTCCAAGTGGGCCCCCTTGGTTGGCTTCTCTAATCTACTAACATAGGATAGAAGCTAAAGAGAACTAATTCATTTCATTAATCAGTCATTACATGATTCACAATTGTAAAATACAATTGCAACAAACTATGAATCAATGTTCTCTCTTACTCGATAAAATTTATCAAAAACCAAAACTTCACACACAGGAGTCAATCCCAACATATATAGGGAATCTACTCTTTATTACATAACATAAAAGTAATTGTCCTAAGTTAAGTCTGTAGGAGAGAATGTAGAAGAACAACTGAAAATGGAAAGGAAGGATAACGGAATTGGGGAGGGAGCAATGAAGTCTCAGCATCTGCTTGTTACAACATAAATGCAGAGAAGGCAATGGAACATAAAAGCTCCTCTTTATTCGCTGCCATGTTTCCTGGAGTGGTTATAAATTCCTTTTCATGGTTGTTCGTTGATGCTCATTTCTCCTTGAATGTTGTCGGCAACTAACTTCTAGATTCTTCTGCTCATCCTTTAATCCTTATCATCAGGTTAGTTATGATATAAGACATATTTGCAAATAAACATCCATCAAACTAAATTCAAGCATAAGAACGCACATTTGGATATTTATATGAAATACTGCACATTAGATATAATTTAGGCAAAAGATGACATAGTTTTTCTACCCCATAAATCATCAAAGGTTTATCAAACATAGGCTTATAAGTGTTAAAACAAGGATAAATGAAGTATCACAAAGTATCTTAAACATAACAAAATAAAGGCATTTTTTAGACTCATCATATGCCCCCTGCTAAACTAATACTTGTCCTCAAGCATTACACTTCTTTGTTAAAGATCTGAGCTCCCCAACTTCTGTCTTTCCCTTTTTGCTGCTCTTGAAGGTGTAATAGAATCTTGTGGTCCTTTCCCATACTTCTCACCTGTGGTCTTCCTGCAACATATCAAGTTTGTCAGCATCAATATCATACAGGGGCCATAAAAGCATTGGAGGTTGCATGGTCAAAGGACACCATAGCTTTGGCCTTAGTTTCTTTCCTAGTTCTAAATATTTTGGAACTCTATATAGTGCTGCTTCCAAATTAATGGGACTATGCAGCTCTAATTTCTTGAGAGAATCAGGTAACTATGCCCATCTACTTCTTAATCTGGTCATAGCTCTCTAGAATGCAAAGTAGGGAAAGTTTTCATATTCAGCATACACTTTGGCTTTAGTAGCAAATACCTTCTTTCTAACTTCTAGATTACTCTTCCCATAGGTTAATGTAAACTAGTCTCCAAGCATTTCTTCTGGTTGTTTACTTTCTGCCCTCAAGGGTAAAGGTTTTGTTCTCTCCTCATCTCTGTAATTAACCAATTGTCTCTCATAATTCGCCTCATTAGACATCCATGACATAAAAGATTTCAAATGCACATCTCCTATATAGAGCAAAGGATTCCTCTTAGTTTCTACAGTAATGATAAAATTATAAATATACAACTCACACAATAGATTTTGCTGCCATGGTGGTAAGGTTTGATACAGCCCATAAAACTCTTGTGTGGTTTTGAATTTTGCATTTACATTTTTGAGGGTTAACATCAACTAAAGCAAAAGATATTGTTCTTTCAAACAAAAAGCATATACTCGAGGAGGTGATCTGCAAGCAAGAGCTTAATTAGCTAATTTAAGTGCATGTTCCATGCGCTATTTATGTCTTTCTAGCTATTCTTTCAATTCTTCAATCTCCTCATTTTATGATGTTATGATCTTGCTCATTCTTTTCTTCTCCTCTTTTCGTAGTGCTTCAGCAAATAAATGTTGTCCATATAATTGGAAAAGGAGTTTTTTCAAGGTGACAACACTGTTATCCTCTTCATAATCTTTTTTCTTTTTTCTGTTCCCGCCATAGATGTTCTACCAAACTATTGATCCATGTTGACTTATATGGAACTAAGCCAGTATCTGAATCATGACATTCAGGAACTACTTCATTCTCATGGCTTGAAACACCTGGTAAATTCATTAAGGTTTCATTAATTTCTTGCTCACATGCTGCAAGAGGATTACCAAAAGCTTCTGTCATCTCAGTGTGAAGGGGAAAATGGTCAGAAATTATATGCATAGGAGACTCTGGAGTAGGTGCTTTAGACAATATAAGATCTTTAAAAATCTGCCCTCTCATTCTATGGCTTCTCCGCAAAGGAGTCTCTTCTTGTACTACTGTCTTTTGCCTACTTTTCTATTTTGGTGTCACTACTACAAGATTAGTTGTTGCAGGAACCTTCTTTATTTTCTTCTGTTGCTTAATTGTAGGACTAGGTTTTTGTTGAGCAGCAGTTTCTTCTGGTGACTTCTGTTTCCTTTTAGCTTTACTAGTAGTGGGTTTAGGGATGTCCTATTCAAGTGAAGGCACATTCTCTTGAATGAAAGAAAATTTTGGTTCAATCCCTTGTGCATTTTCTGTTTCAGCTCCCTCAATATTTTTTTTTGCAAGCTCACTACTGGGAACTATGTTTTCCTCACCCTACCATTCACTAAGGTCAACTTGGGGTTGTAGGGTTTTAAATTTCACAAAGTCATCCCATGTCAAAGGGGATACATCCCTAAGAGACCTTTCTATTAACAACTTAATCAAGGCATGGTGAGTGAAAAAATTATCTTTCCCTTTTTGAGTCTCTTCCGCACTAACACAGAGCATATTATAAAGAAAATTTGGAAGATTCACAGCAATATTGTGCCTTATACAACTAAGCAACTTAAAATGGTGTGCATGTAAGTGAGAAAATCTGCCTTCACAAGTAAAATACCTGATGACATGTACTGCTAGCTCAGGGTATGGAGGCAACAAAGACAATCTCTTGCACCCCTGCTTTGTAACATCCAATTGAGGGTCATGTGGGGTAGTGAACTGGGCCCTTGCTGACCTAGCATCATGCAAGCTCCGATAATGCTCTCCAACGGAAGATAACCCTGTTACTTCTGCAATTTGTTCTTCTATTGCAATTAGTGTCAAACCCCACACAGAAGCTTCACCTTCATCAAATATCCTGGTGAATTCTACAGCTACTTCTTCATCATATGCTATTAAATTCAAACAATAACCTAACCACCCACATGCATTGAATCTTCTTACTGCTTCTACGTCAAAGAGCAACAAAATGTGCTCAACCGACTCTCTTCTCTGTAAACCTCCTCCCATTTCTTGATACTTCTTCTACTACTCCATTTCTCTCTCCCTTTTTGAATGCAAACTTCAAGACTTTGCGTTATTTCTCAGACACTTCACCACTTCTTTTTGGGAACATTAATTGCCATAACCAATTGTTATGTGCCATAATAAAACTTTAGGTAAAAGAAAATTGTGAATTTGCATGGAAATCATTTGAAAACATGGTTCAAATGCCAAAATTTTAAAAATGGGTCACATCATGGCTTAGAACGAAAAATTTTGCACGAACAAGAAAAAAAATTCACTCAGAAAGTGGGAGTACAACACTTGACATGACATACTTATGGCAAAAAGTTCTCATTAATAAGGGGTAATGCCAAGATTTTAGAAAATCATCATAGTTAATCAGGAATGTCATTGGATAGCACGACATTCCCCAGCCCCTTGCTAATTTTATGACAAGTGTCCTCACTTGTCAGACTAGTATGGGTGAGGGACTGGAATATGCCGTAATTATAGAGACTATGTAGTATTATATATAATTAACAAAATTTTCAAACTTATAAATGAATAATAGTTTGAAAATGTTTATACCTACCAAGTGGATTGTCACATGCTCCAAAAAAAGGTTGTGGAAATAATTTAAACGGAAACATCCATCAACATGTGCAGATTTGATTGAAAATACAAAAACTTAATTATGTAGAAAGTAAGTGGATGGAAGATTAAGAAATGGAGTGGGGTGGGTGGATGGATGATTAAGATATGAATGGAAAGAAATACCATGAAAAGAAAATGGACCTTATGCAAGCATAAAGTTATTATTATGGACATGCAAATTAGAATAAATGTTGAAGAGGAGCAGGTGGAAGGTTTTCACCTTCTGCTGTAGGAAGAGATACTTGAGTTATTGTTGGGTCTAGTTGTTCAAACTATTGCATGAATTTGGCTTTTGTTTGAGGCTGTTTGTAAAGCTTAAGTCAATGACTTTTGATCAGCATTTTGAAAGGCACATCATCAATTGTGGTTAGTTGAATTGTTCCATTGTCAAAGACATGGATGATTTGATATGGTCCTAACCATCATGTCTGCAGCTTCCCTGGCATATCCTTAAAGCGAGAATCATACAATAATTCCCAATCACCAAATTTGAATTATTTTTTGAGGATATGAGAATCATGCCAGTGTTTTCTCTATTTTTGCACCGATTCAGTGTGTTCTAAAGTGGTCTTGTGCATTTCATCCAAAAAAGTAAGATGTAGGAGGCGTTCTCTTTGTGCTGCAGGAAGATCAATATCTAAGGTCAAGGTTGTTCTTAAAGTCTTGTGTTCAAATTCAATTGGAAGCATTGCCACTTTCCCATACAAAATCTCAAATGGTGTGAATCTGGTAGTGATTTTCCAAGTTGTTCTATAAGCCCAAACAACTTCTTATAACCGGCTAGTCCAATCTCGATGATGCAAATGGACTGTTTTAGTTAGAATATTTTCTAGCTCATGATTGGTAACTTTTGCTTGTCCATTAGCTTGTGGATGATAAGGACTGGATCTGCGATGCCTGATGTTATACTGTTTCATCAACTCTAAAATTAGGTTGGAAGTAAACTGTGTGCCTTGATTAGTAACTAATTATTTAGGAACTCCATAGCATGTAAAAATCTCTTCATATAGGAATTTGACAACTTTTTCATCACAAGCATGCTTCATAGCCTTAACCTTAACCCATTTGGTTGGGTAGTCAGTACAAACTAGAATATAAGACTTCCAATTGGATGGAGGATCAATAGGACCAATGGAGTCCATTCCCCATTTATCAAATGGTGTTAACACCACTTGAGGATTCATAGGCATTTCATCTATTTTGGTTGGGCGACCCATTCTTTGGCATTGGTCACACTTCCTTGTATAATTGATTACATCTTTATGAAGGGTAGGCCAATAGTAACTAGTGGCTAAGATTTTGAGAACTATTATTTTGGCTGCAAAATGTCCTCCACAGGGCTCATTATGACATGCATGCAAAATGTCATATGTCTCATCTTCTCTTACACATCTGCGCATAACTTGATCAAGTCTAGTATAGAACAAAAAATTGTCTATCCATGAGAAATGGAAGCTTTTCTATATGAGCAACTTTCTCTCCTTATAAGAAAAATGCGCTGGTGTCTTATTAGCTACAATGTAGTTAGTAATATCTACATAATATGAAACAAATGTTCATTTCGAAATACATCATCTACCAGAGTAGTATCAGTATCATGATGATTGATTCTTGACAAATAATTAGCTAAGACATTTGTTTTTCCAGGCTTATCCACTATGGTTATGTCAAATTCTTGTAGCAATAGTAACCATCTTGGTAACCTACCAGTTATAGCAAGTTTGTTCATGAGATATTTGATTGCTACATGATCAGTATGAACATAGATAGGATAACCTGTGATGTAATGCCAAAATTTATTTAGAGCATAGACTACTGCTAACAATTATTTTTTAGTCACTGTGTAATTCAGTTCTGGGCCATGAAGACTCTTACTGATATAATAAATGGCATTTTCAAGAATTGAGTGTTTCTATGCTAAAACTACACCTATGGCATAATCAAAAGCATCTGTATATATGTGAAAAGGTAGGTTCCAATCAGGGCCTTGTAAAATTGGGGCTGTGGTCAAAATTTGCTTAAGCTGTAGGAAAGATTTATCACACTCAAGTGTCCAATTGAATTCAGCTTCTTTAGTGAGCAACTTGTACAAGGGACTGGCTATTTTACTGAAGTCTTTTATAAAATGCCTGTAATATCCAACGTGTCCCAAAAAAGGTCTAATATCTTTTAATTTAGTGCGTATGGGTAATGTTTGAATTACCTCAATTTTAGTTGGGTCTACTTGTGTACCTGCAGTAGATATGAAATGACCGAGTACCACACCCTCTTGCATGAGCATGAAACACTTTGCACTATTTAGTGCCAAATTATGTTCTTGACATCTTACCAAAACTTTTTCAAGATTTATCATTGCTTCTTGAAAAGTGACTCCAAATGTTGTAAAGTCATCCATATAGATTTCCATACAATCATGTGATATATCAACAAAAATACTAATTATAGCCCATTGAAATGTTACAGGAGTGTTAAAAAGACCAAATGGTAAAATAGAGTATGCAAAAGTACCCCATGGATAGGTAAATGTAGTTTAGTCTTGGTCTTCAGGAGCAATACTAATTTGATTATAGCCACTGTATCCATCTAAAAAGGAGAAGTACTTCTTTCTAGCTAGTGTATCCAAAACTTGATCTATGAAGGGTAAAGGAAAATGATCCTTTTTAGTAGCCTTATTCAACTCCCTATAATCTACACAAATTATCCATTTTCCTCCTTTCTTAGGTACTATAACTAGTGGTGATACCCATTTACTATCAGATATAGGATAGATAAAGCCAGCATCAAGTAGTTTCTGCAATTCTATTTTGACCATTTCTCTGAGGCTTGGATTTATCCCCATTTGAGGTTGACGAAGTGGTAGACAACCTTCATTAATGTATATCCTATGGGTATACAGTGTAGGGCTTAATCCTTTCATATCACCATAATCCCAAGAAAAAGTCTTCTCATGCTTCTGAAGAAATTCTTTTAATTGTTCCATCAGTACAGATGTCAATTTGGGGTTAACATGTAGTTTATGGCCTTTACTCAGTTCAATAAGAATAGTGGATTCTACCATAGCAATTTCAGAGATTGGGCTTCCTTCTAATTCATAGGGAAGTAGTGAACAAAGATTTTTAGGTTTCTTAAGTAAAGTATAACTTGTATCACACTCCTCATATGTAATCAATTCTAATACAGAGCTTTCAGACACATATTTTCCTACCACACAAGTGTTGGTAAGGATGCTCTAGATTACTGAATCTTCTTCTTGCAACTTTAGAAAAGATTTCCTATGTAACATCATAAGTTGTACTATGGAATTTATCTCTTCTTCTTCATCTCCTAAATCTAGCCAAAAAGATGTACTCAAATTTGGTAATGGTTGTGTAGGAGGATATAGATCAAATTGTTTGGTTGCTTGGCCATTTGATATGGTCATATTTCCTGATCTGCAATTTATGTTTGCATCAGCTGTGGCCAACCATGGTCTACCTAGAATGACAAGATAGCAAAATAGGTTTAGTTTAGGGGACAAAATCATGAAGTCCATAGGATATTCTAGGGAATCTAAGGTCACAACAATATTTTCTATCATTCCATCAGGAATGACAGTGGAACTATCTGCAAGCTGCAAAATAGTTGGTGTGGGCCTTAATCCTTCTATTTGTAACTTCTTCATTGTTTTTATAGTCATCACATTTATAGTAGCTCCCAAATCTATTAAGGTATTTTTAACAAATTGACCATTTATGCTGACACTTACTACTGGACTCCCTGGGTCAGAATATTTTGGTGAAATCACTCTTCCTAACATGATATTAGCTAAGTGTCCAACAACATGAATTGTGGTAGGATCCTTCTTCTTCCTTCCAGGTTTCTTTAGAAAAGATTCCCTTATAGCTTTTCCATAAGCAAGAATGTCCTTAATAGCTTGAAACAAAGGTATTTGGACATGCATATTCTTCAACTGATTAACAATGTCAAAGGGTTGTTCCTTGCTTTGTTCAGGTTCCTTTTGTATTAGTTGGTTTGAAAAAGGAGACTCTACTACTGGTTGAACTGGTATTGGTATGGTAACATTAGTTGGGTCAACAATTTCATCAACCAAAGGTTCTGATGCTGCAGGAGAGTCTAATACTTTAGTTATAAGAGGTGGCTTTGGTGCTGGTAAGGTCGTTCCAGATCTCAAATGTATATCTGTGACATCTAGGGCATAACCAAGATACTGCTAGGTATCAACACTATACATGGGCTACTGTGGTTGACTACTTGGATTTGGCTGAGGCTGTGCAGGTAGTTGTGTTTGCTTTTGAGGTCCACTATTTGCAGGTGGTGGCATTAAAGTAGGTTGTTGAGCTGGAGGGGGTAATTGTGGAGCACCAATATTTTGGTTAGGCCATTGTTGAGATCCCTTCCATTGGTTTGGAGATTTCTAATTCACTTGGGGTGGTTGCCATTAGTTTTGTTGGTTCTGGATCCATTGGTTATTCTGCTGGTTAGGCCAAGGTTGCTGGGAATTTGGAGACTATTGAGACTATTGTGGGTTATTTTGCCCAGCATTATTTCAATTGGGTTGGTTTTGTGGAGGACCTTGGGTATTGCAATTTTTCTATTGATTACCATATGAATTTGAATTTTACAAGGGGTCTTGAGGCATACCTTGATGTTGAGCCCATGGTCGATGTTGAGCAACAAAGAATACTTGCTCATCATCCCCATCTATCTTTACATATCTCATTGGAAGATGTTGGTTCTCCATGCTTGCAACCAATTTATAGTGGCAATCCTTCTTTTGCTTTCGGCAATGAGGACAGTACTCAACTAGTTGTAACTTAGCCTATGCTTTCTTCTTCTTTGCAGTCATTGTATCCAACTATGTAGCGACATCATTAATGATGTCTTGTTTGAAATCTAACAACAAATTGGATATTTCAAGTTCTGAAATGCCTTGACTAATTCCTTTTGTAACTATAGAACGGGGTCCTTGACCTTTCTTCATGGTTGACCTTGAGTAGTTCTGACATATCTTTCTAAGGTCATCCCACTGAGCTTGATATACATCTCCATCGGCCATCAGGTCCAATGCTTCCAAATAGTCTTCATTCACTCCTCTTAGAAAGACTAGTTTTTGGGAATCTTCAGACAATGTGTGTTGAGGATTCTTTTGTAGTGTATATAAAAATCAAGAAACATAGTCTTCTAATGTCTCTTCCTCCTTCTGTGATATCCTAAAGATATCATCTCCTCTTGTGCTAGATGCTTTGCAATATTCTTTATGTTTTTCCAAAAACAAGGCTTGCATCTCATCCCAATTCGTAGCTGCATTGGCTCCTAAGCCCACGAACCATCGTAAAGTTGATTCTTTCAATGTGGTTGGAAATAATTTAAGCTTATAGGTATCAGTGTTCTAGTCGAAACTACGAAAAAAGATTTCAAACTCAAACAAGAAGGTATCAAGGTCTTTAGTTACAAGGCCATAGAACTTCGGAAGAGTAGTGGGAGGTATATTCTTGAGATTGGCATTGGTTATGAGACTTGGAAGTGGAAATGGAAAAGTGGGTTGTTCCATGACTGGTAGGACTAGATTATGAGGTTGCTGCTGAAAAGGAATGTTAGGCACTAGATGATTAACAACTGGTGGATTCAAGGTAGTGTTATCAAGAAGACTGGTCAATATTTCAGTGAAAGGTTGAAGACCAGATATATCTAGGGATTCAGCTCTTGATGATGATACTGTGGGGAAAACAGGACTTGTGACTTCAAAGGTCAACTCAACTTCTTCTTCAACTTCTTCATTCAAATTAACAGATCCTTGTGGAAGAAATTTTCCATATTCATCTCGTTGTCTTCCTCTTCGATGCATGCAGCTAAAATTTTCACACTGGTAAAAAGAACTTAATCTAAAAACTATGACTCAAAAATGCTCCTAGCTTGACACCATCCCCGAAAATGGTGCCAAAAATGAACCGCCTCACAATAGGTGTTCTATTCAAGCTAAGGACTACTTTTCCCCTACCATGAGGTGCATTTAGATTGTCAACCCAAGGATGTATACTTGAAATGGTCGGCACAGTATGTGGACTAGGTACCTTGATGAGTCATTATGCTTATGCTGTAGGCAAGTAAAAATGCAAAGGAAGGAAACTACACTACTGCTATGGAAAGGAAAATACTGAATCTATGAATGTTGAAAACATAATGATAAGATAACAGAGATTCCATCTTGACTCATCCACTAGACTGTTCTGGTAGATGTTGCAGGAACGTTCATGAAGTGTGATGCTACAGGAAGGAATTAACTAGCTACATCTTACTTAAAATACTGCTAATGCTAGTAAAATGAATCTATTCTATCCTAATCTAATCCACCTTCCAAGTGGGCCCCTTTGGTTGGCTTCTCTAATCTACTAACGTAGGATAGAAGCTAAAGAGAACTAATTCATTTCATTAATCAATCATTACATGATTCAAAATTGTAAAACACAACTGCAACAAACTGTGAATCAGTGTTCTCTCTTACTCGATAAAACTTATCAAAAACCAAAACTTCACACACAGGATTCAATCCTGACATATATAGGGAATCTACACTTTATTACATAATAGAAAAGTAACTATCCTAAGTTAAGTCTATAGGAGAGAATATAGGAGAACAACTGAAAGCGGAAAGGAAGGATAACAAAATTGAGGAGGGAGCAATGAAGTCTTAGCATCCACTTGTTACAACGTAAATGTAGAGAAGGAAATGGCTCGTAAAAGTTCCTCCTTATTCACTGCCATGTCTCCTAGAGTGGTTATAACTTCCTTTTTGTGGTTGTTCCTTGATGCTCTTTTCTCCTAAAATTTTGTCAGCAACCAACTTCTGGATTCTTCCACTCATCCTTTAATTGTTATCATTAGGTTAGTTATGATATAAGACATATTTGCAAATAAACATCCATCAAACTAAATTCAAGCATAAGAATGCACATTTGGATATTTATATGAAATACTGCATATTAGATATAATTTAGGCAAAAGATGACATAGTTTTTCTACCCCATAAATCATCAAAGGTTTATCAAACATAGGCTTATAAGTGTTAAAACAAGGATAAACAGAGTATCACAAAGTATCTTAATCATAACAAAATAAAGGCATTTTTTAGACTCATCAGAGTCCATGCCTCTTCATTCTCCTCCTCTCTCGTATCAGGGTTTGTAGCCTCTGTGTGTGTATTTGGTGTATCCTCGTCTAATATAAAATGATACTTAGGAAGATCACCTATGGGGCTTAGGAAAATATTCTTGGACATAATGCAAGTGTGAGGCACACAAACATGTGATGAGCTAGCTGATGGTGAACTAGCACCAGCATCATCAAGACAAGGAGGCAGGACTGACTTAGCCTAAGATATCATTAGGCTACTCAGCCTATGAATGGATCTGATGGTCTAAGAGCTAGCCTCTATCATAATATTTAGATGCTGCACTCAAGGAGGGGGGGGAAGATATCAGTGGGGGGGACAAAAGTGCCAGCTTTCTTCTGCTAGGAAGAGGGTCTATCCTGAGGAGCTCCTAGTCCTACACCCATGTTGGGCTTCGTGCTCCAATAGCTCACTTTAAGTTTCGACACAAATTTTGCATATAATTTTATAAGGAAATAAAATGGTATGTCTAAATTTCCATGTGGAGGGTTATCAAAGACCATACACCAACAATCTCAAAAGTTTGCATGTATGGCATCATTTGTGCACCATTTAATTGATAGTTTGGATTTTTTTGGGTCGACTGGTAAACTCGTTTTTGAGTTCGCAAAAAGGCTAGCCAAATCGTCTTTACTTATGTTGAGGGCCGCAACCTCATCACAATCCAAACCATCATCAAACATCTCATGCATTTCATCACACCAATGAAGAACAACACTTTGTTGGTTCGTAAGGGTTTCAATGTTATCCACTATTGTTTTTAACATGGATAACATAGGAGCCAATGTACGTACATTATTATATGTTCTATGCAAACCTCTCTACTTGGTGAGATTTTCATTTATCAAATCCTCAATTAGAAGAGGGTTTTGAGGGGCTAAAGGATCATTTGGTGGATGGTTTTGTGGGGGTACTAGATCGTTTGGTGGGGGGTTACAAGGAATATTATTCATTGCCTCAGTGTCATCATTCTGATCAGCCATTCCTATTGAATTGCAAAAACATAATATATATTTAAAAATAACTTTTTTTAACCTTTTTTTTCAAAAAAACCCTAGATTCAACTAAAAAAAACAAAATCATTCTAAAATCTATTGAATTTAGGTTAAGAATGAGTTGGAAAAAAAAAAGCATGCCTCAATATCTAATATCTAATCTTGAATTGTATATCTGATCGCCACGCAATACTAGCCCCAAGTTAGCGTAATAAGAGGGCCCATGAGTTTGTGGTTTTATTTTTATGTTGCGCAGGTATCAGATATTCGATATAATGTCGGATATCCAATATGCACACAATATTATATATAAATGATAACATATAATATCTTACATTTTTATTATTATATTATATTTTATATATAATATATTACATTAAATTATTATTTTTATTTATTATTATTATATTTTATATATATTATATTACTTTACTATATATTATAATATAAAATATTATATTATATTATTATAATATAATATTATTATAATGTATTATATTATATTATTATAATATAATATATTATTACAATATAATATTATTATTATAGTATAATATTATACAATTATAATATAATAATAATAATAATATATTATAGTATAATAATAATTATTATAATAATATTATATTAAATAATATATTATACTATTATAATATTATAATAATAATAATAATATATTATAGTATAATAATTATAATAATTATATTTTTATAATATTATTATGCTAATTATCAGATATTTGATAATATCAAATATTCGATATCAAATCAGATATCCGATGTCAAATCGGATATTCGATAAGGCTCAGCCTTACCTTCCAGGTTTGGTACCTGGATACGTGAAAAAAAGTTAGAGTAGATTTTGAACCGCTTTTAGACGTCTTCAAACTCTACTTTTTTCACATCGCCACTTTTTGGCACACCATGATCCTGCACATGCCCTAATATTATAAATTAATTGTCAATTCAAGTAATGACCTATTTTTTTCCATTACTTTTACATTCAAACATGTTTAAATTAATGCTTCTATATAAATAATTAAAATTATTAAAATTATTATTCATGTACCATATACTTACAAAATGTGTCATAACATGAATAAAATATGTCGTAATAAAGAAAATGGTTCGTGCTTACAACATGATAATGTAATAATTTATACTACATACACTAGCATGATAAGTTGTAAAAAAATAGTACATGGTCTAACATGTATAACATGATTTCTGAAGTCAAAAAATACTTATAATATAGTTAACTGTCCTAATACAAAGTGTATCAAAATAAACAATGTGTCATAAAAACATAATCTAAAGGTGCTAAAAAGACCTAATCTATCTAATCTGTAGTGCTCTTTACTCCACACAAAGAGGACTCGAATAGATCATCCTATGTAACATGAGGTGGCACATCATGTGGGACACCCCATGAGGCAGATGGATCATCTTGTGTAACTTGAGGTGAATCATCATGTGGAACACCTAGTGAGGCAAATGGATCATCCTATGTAACATGAGGTGTCTCATCATGTACATGCTTAATTGAAATTGGTTTCAAAATCTAGCTTGCAAATAAATTAAATATTCACTATGTAATAAAAAATAATACCACATGAGATGGGTGTCCCTCTATAATGGGAGGAGATCCACTGTGAAAGCTACCAAATCAGTGTTGAGGTCCTATAATTTATAATACATACATTTTTAAAATTTGATATTTAGAGCATAATGAACTATGGATATATGCATCGAGTTGTGGTACCAAAAAGGTTGCAACCTTTTTTTTTTTCATTTTTTGAATAGTGCATATAGGCTATTGCATGTACACACTATAGCATGTATGCTCTATGGCTTGAGTGACCCAAGCCATAACACATACATGCTATGTGTACACACTATAGCGCATACTTTCTTTAAAAAAAGTGAAATTATATAAATGGGCTGCATACCCATAGCCGATTTATTTTATCTTAGTTTTTTAGCTTCTTCCAATAGTAGCACGTATGTGAGTTGGATAAAACAAAACTTTTCACCACCCACCTTGTCAATATGCCTCCTCACTGGTGAAATTCAAGATCACAAGTGTGCCCATGCCCATGCCATATGTGATCTTAACTTCATTTTGCATTGTTTGATACATTTTTCATATTATTTTGTAGGTTTTTTATATTGTTTTGTAGGGTTTTTACAATTTTTATTTTTATTTGTGTATTTATTTAGATTTCAATTGATTTTTTATCAAGAAATGTTAATAATCAACTGGCAAATCCAGAAGAACCTCAAAACCAAAACCCTCCCCAAGAAGAACAACAAATTTCACAACTTGAACCAATTGCAAGAACTCCACCTGGCACACAAGAAAATATAATAAATGAAATAGAAAGAAGCAAAACTAAATTAAAAGGACTCTTTGGTTAGTTGAAAGAATCTAGACAAGCTAATCCAATGAGGGCTCAATTGGCATCATCCCTCGAATCCATTAAGACCCAGATAGCCTCAGTTAGTGGTCAGTTATGGGATAAGAGGGATGAACAAAAAGTATTTTATGCAAATAAATTGGCATATGAAGATGTTAAAAAAAAAGAAATACCAAATGGTAGAATATGTGCATTATTTAGAAAACCTGATGAGCAAGATACTATTAGAGAGGGTACTAAATGGTTCCCCATCCATTGGTGCATACATGATGCTATTAGAAATAATTTTTTGGATAGGTGGTGGATGGTTTTTGATGCCCCTCCTTGCAACAATCACAAGGTCCCTATGTATTTTTTGAAGAAATTGTATTGTGAGTTTGTCCTTGGGGAGATCCCCAATTATTTTGATATATTAGACTCCCGGGGTAGAGGTGGAGGGTCATCATTTGAGAGGTCGAGAGCTCTTCATGACCCTAATGTAGTTAGGGCACCTATGGTCACACCACAACACAAGCATGTCACTATTCCTTTAGTTGTGGAGGAACATGTAAAGGCTAGCACTCTAGGGACCATTAATTCTTTGACATAGACCCTCATCCACACAACCCCATTAGTTGAGGGGGAGCCTTCCACATGTCACGGTCACATGTGCACTTCATGCGGATCCTTATGCACATTTGGTACTCATGTTGGAGATGGTGTAGATGATGGGCTTGTCATTGATCAGTTCCTAAATGAGACATTTGGCATTGACACACATGTAAATTACAATTATAATTTACTAATTTGATCACATTTCATATGTATAGTGAATCATTAATTAATTAGCATCGATTGGCATTTTTCAAAATTCAGGGTCAGAGTGTTAGCGGGCCTAGTAGCAATCCTCTGACCCTATTTTTTGTCTCATCCACAAGTCTAGAGTTATGTATCAATTTAAACATTTAAATTCATATATATATATATATATATATATATAAAGTAATCATATTAAGGATTGATGAAAATAATAATGCATGTGCATCAGTTCTCTATAGGACCATCAACCTTTACTACGGACTCAGAGCATAGACATCATACAAGCTGCATACATTAATTTAATTCATTTGATTATATTTGTTTCATGTTTCATGTTAGATGTAATGTGTATTGTATGACATGTAGCTCATGATGTCAGACACTCCTCCCCATCTCCGACAGTCCGTCAATCATGGAGTGGTCATAGCTATGGCTAGCTCACAACCATTGACTAAGGTATGAAATAATTTTCTTGGTTTTAGTTTTTGTTTATAATAGTTAGTATCAAAATTTCTAATGTTATTTATAAGTGATTATATTGATTGAATTGTTGTAGGGTTTCGTTACACCTGATCATCCACGAGCCTTCGAGGTGGACTTACAAAGTGACTATTTGATGGCAGTAAGAAAATAATTTATTTTGTGTGTACATATATTTGATTTCAACCTATAATAAATATTGATTCATAACTACTTTTTTTGTATTAGCTCAAGTTAGAGAAGAGCCTCAACAAGAGGATGAGAAAGCATGTCAGGAGGACCCCATCATCTCCACCATCTCCCTCCACATGATGACAAAAGACCTCGAGAGATTTGTTTCCTTCCCCTTGTAGGAAGGAAAAGATATAGTTGATCTAGACATGTATATATATAGGCATCAGTGGACATATTTGATACACATTTGATTTATATGACATTTTATATTTGATGTATGACATTATTCGACTTATGAAATTATTGGTTAATATATGATATGTTTGTTCATATATGACATTATTGGTTATCATTTTATATTATATGTTTGTTCATGTATGACATTAAATTCAATACCTAATTTGTTCAAAACTTTGATAGAATATTGATTAACAATAAAATTTATCACTATTTAAGAATAAGTTAATCATTTCCAATATGTCATCGTCATATGATTTATGATCTTGTTCATGTTTAAAGTTATCCTTCTCTATCATTTTTTATCAATTTTAATTCAATACCTAATTAGTTTGAATTTGTTATACAATATTGATTGGCAATAAACTTTATCAATCAAGGTCGATCTCACAAAGTTTAAGAGGTGCTACTTGATAGCTTGACTTGTTTCCAAGCTAGTCACAAAAGGATCAAATGCCTTTGAAAGAAATTGGTTACTGTAATATACCTAACACTTCCCTTAACAAAAATAATATTTGCTACTAGTTTATTCCAAATCGAAGCAATCAAATTCAAAATACATAGAGCATTAGATAAAACAATTGATAATATAATATATGCCCCAATAAGCATAGTAACAATACAAGATCTATAATGGTATCACCCACAAATCAACATTACACCAACCCTACCCTTTATAGTATTAACCCAATGCACAAAGTGATATTATAACTATGCTCCTACCCTCTATTTCACCCATATATTTTATATCTTAAGTTTTCTATCAGGATTAGTGGTATGGAAAATATCTTGGGAGGGATCACTAGGTCACAAGAGTTTTGTTATCTTGTGTTATCTAAGGTCAAATTCTTCAACTACACCAACATTGTATTCATACAAACAATAATCGACCATGTAGGTGTCCTAGATTAATGTGTAGATTAGATTCATTCTAGTACAATGCAATGGTTATAAACGATTCTTTCTATGTAAAAAAATTGTAAATTTAATCATTTAGGTTAATCTTAAATATTGTTACATAAGAAGAAGATCAAGTTTTACAATTGCTAATAATCATTAATGTATGCACATACACTTAAACTTAAAAAGGATGACCTAAAGAAGAAAAATTAAGTATGAAGTTGATACAAAATCAATAAGAGAGTTCTAACATGATATCTTCAATATTTTTTGAATTAGAGAAAACTAAGTATTAATATGATGATCTCTATGAATCTATATCACCATCTAGATATCTCTTTGTGTCCCCCTAATTCTCTCTATTTTATCTCACATTCATCCTCTTCTTATATCTCTATTCATTTATCACTATCTTTTTATTTCCTTTAATCTTCATGTGTACCTACACCTTTTGTTTCCATCTATCTCTATGCATCTTTCCTTCTCTCCCTCTCTCCTTCACCCTTTATAATTATATTTCCCTACTTCTCTATCTCTATCTCTCTATATAAAAAAATTTCATATCTCTCTATCCTTGTATCTCACTCTCTCTTATTCCCCCCATCTTTATATTTCTATTTTTTCCATATCTATTTTTTTCCATATCTATGTAGCCATCTATCCTCTTTATCTCCCCCCCACTAATGTAGAGATATTGAGCAAGAAGTGAGGTTTAAGCACTTTCTTCTTCCTAATCTACCAAACTAAACTTGTGGCCTTCCTAATATCTTACTCCTTTAGGATATCATTTTAGTGGCATATCCAAAGTGATAGGGTCATTTGTGAACTCCTCCAAGGTGAATACTTCTCCAATCAAGATCTTTCACCTTTTTGTTTTAGGGACACTAGCCCTATTGCAAGCCAATAACTATAACTCTTCACCAATTGCTTCAGCAACCCCAAGTTTCTATTGGTACACCTTCCTTATGTTGAACTGATCGAGAATCAACTCTTGGTTTAACCCTCCAATTGTCATATAGTACAAAATGTTGACTATCATAGAATTCCTTGTAGGTCTCCTACTCTCATTTTTTGGACTTAAATTCCTCTTAGGTTGAAATCTAACTATTCTATGGGTAGATTTGAACACCCTTTCGAAATTCATTTAAGACTCCGAAGCCTAGATTCCCAATTCCATTCCTATAGCACCTAACCCATGCAAAGTACATAGATCTAATAAGGTCACAATAGGTTTGGTTTTGAAAGACATTACTAGATAATTGGTGCATGGCCTCAAACCTCCTCTACTAACCAAAATTAACTCAAATCCACCATTAAAATACACCCATCAATTCAATTAAACATTTGTAAATCTTTTTGGTCTCAATCCTACCTGAATACACTAAGCTATTCAACTTAGGGACTAATGTAAACATAGTTTTTCCATCGAGACACTTCCTGAGCTCTAGGAGTCTATAATTATACCCTCCTTAATTTAATTTTCTAAAATATTAGAGAATTCAACTAGTTCAAATGCAAGTTAGGGCTTCATTTGTGGAATCCGCTCTTAATAATTCTTTTCCTAGCTTGTTTCTAGAAAACATGCCTTAAGAACTTTAAATCAAAACTAAACTATCTCAAACCAATTTAAAATATCACAATAACACAAAGGATATTCAAAAAATCAACTTAGTTTGTAAGAATCACCATATATATGATCACACAACTAAAACCATATTCCCTAAGACCAAATAATTTAAGTCCCTTTAGTTAGGAGTTCTTCTAAATTGAAAGTAGTCTTCTTAATATTTTCAAGTGTCAACCAAGTAGCATCCCCCAATAAATGGTGTTTCCATTTTACTAATTATTCATAGTAAGTAGACCTCTTGGTTTGTTTCGCTATCCTCTTGTCTAGAATGCACTCAATTTCTTGTATTGGTGGTTGAGGGAGGTCTTGTAGCTCCTTGTCTTATGGTAGGTCTTCATTACCTACAATGGCGATACCAGTAATATGACCTTTATATGCATATAGGTCAGCTATATCATTTAATAAGTTGAAATTAGATAACTGTTAACACTTTGTAAAGTATTGCCTACATATCATTACAACCATGCCAACTGAGTTCAAATTAATATTTAGAATCTAGGAACACATCAAGAAAGACATACAAAATGTGAGAGAGATTTGGCACATTTACCCAGCCAAATTGATTTAACCATGTTTACCTAACCACCTGAAGCTAACGAAGTAGATAGTTTGATTTCAAAATGAAAGGTGAGAGAGATTTGGTGGTTGACAACTTTTTACTAGCCAACACTACAAGTTTCAGCATCACTCGAGATGGTGTCATAAAATGAAAACAGAGTGTGGTCTCCAAAAATTGAGAGAGGTTATTGTTGGTTTCCACAACATGATCCTATAGGAACTAGAATTACATTCATACCTTGCAAGAGCTCTGAGATATGCCCTATCAAAGATTGTAGCCCTATGGCATTTAGTGACCCTTAGGGACATTCTAGTTCAGTGTGCCCGAGAACATTCAAGAACTGAAGGGGATAGGATGAGGTTGGGGATAGGGTTTACCTAGCCACTTGGAGTTAATAGAGTAGACAGTTTGATCCCACAATGAAAGGTGAGTGAGATTTGGTAGTTGGCAACTTTGTACTGGCCAATACTGCAAGTTTCAACATCACCCGAGATGGCATCATAAAATGAAAATGGAGTGTGATCTCCAAAAAGTGAGAGAGGTTATTATAAGTCTCCGCAACATGGTTGTGTAGGAACTAGAATCACATCTATAGCTTGTACAAGCTTTGAGATATTCCCCATCAAAGATCACAGACCTATGGAATTTAGTGACCCTTAGGGACGTTCCAGTTCGGTGTGCTCAAGATCGTTCAAGCACTAAAGGGGACAAGACAAAGTTGGGGATAGGGTTTACTTGGCCATGTAGAGCTAACAGTGAAAACAGTTTGATCCCATGACAAAAGGTGAGAGAGATTTGGTAGTTGGCAACTTTGTATTGACCAACACTACAAGTTTCAGCATCACTTGAGATGGCATCATAAAATGGAAATGTAGTGTGATCTCCAAAAAGTGAGAGAGGTTATTGTAGGTCTTCACAAAATGGTCTTGTAGGAATTAGAATTGCATCCATACCTTGCACGAGCTCCAAGATATGCCCATCAAAGATCAGATCCCTATTGCATTTAGTGACCCTTAGGGACATTTTGGCTCGACATGCCTGAGAATGTTTGAGCACTAAAGGACATAGGATGAGGTTGGGGATAGGATTTACCTAACCACCCAGAGCTAACAAAGCATACAGTTCGATCCCACGATGAAAGGTGAGAGAGATTTGGAAGTTGGCAACTTTGTACTAGCCAACACTGCAAGTTTTAGCATCACCCAAGATGGTGTGATAAAATGAAAACAGAGTGTGATCTCCAGAAAGAGAGAGAGAGGTCTCTGCAACATGGTCTTTTAGGAACTTAAATCACTTCCATACCTCACATGAGCTCTGAGATATGCCCCATCAAAGATTGTAGCCCTATGGCATTTAGTGACTGTTAGGGACATTCTAGTTCGGCATGCTCGAGGACATTCGAGCACTAAAAGAGATAGCACAAGGTTGGGGATAGGGTTCACTCAACCTCCCAAAGCTAACGGTGTAGATAGTTTGATCCCATGATGAAAGGTGAGAGAGATTTGGCAGTTGGCAACTTTGTACTAGCCAACATTACAAGTTTTAGCATCACTTGAGATGGGATCATAAAATGAAAAAAGAGTGTGATCTCCAAAAAGTGAGAGAGGTTATTGTAGCTCTCCACAACATAGTCCCATAAGAACTAGAATCACATCCATACCTCACATGAGCTCCAAGATATGCCCCATCAAAGATCACAATCCTATGGAATTTAGTGACCCTTAGGGATGTTTTGGTTTGGCTTGCCCAAGAATGTTTGAGCGCTAAAGGTGATAGGACAAGGTTGGGGATAGGGTTTACCCAACCACCTAGAGCTAATGGCGCAGATAGTTCAATCCCACGATGAAAGGTGAGAGAGATTTGGCAGTTGGAAACTTTCTATTAGCCAACACTACAAGTTTTAGCATCACCCGAGATGGCATCATAAAATGAAAATGGAGTGTGATCTCCAAAAAGTGAGAGAGGTTATTGTAGTTCTTTGCAACATATTCTTGTCAAAACTAAAATCACTTCTATACCTCACGAGCTCTAAGATATGCCCTATCAAAGATGGCAGCCCTATGGCATTTAGTGACCCTTAGGGATGTTCTAATTCAGCATGCCTGAGAATGTTCAAGAATTGAAGGGGATAGGACAAGGTTGGCGATAGGGTTTATCTGGCCACCTAGAGCTAATAGATTAGACAATTCAATCCCATGACCCTTTTTCCACTAAGTTGCAAATTTGAGCAACTTTTACAACTTTCAACAATGCAACTTTGTAACTAAAGTGCAATTTTTACATTTTTCACTTGATTCCAATTCTATGACTTAGAAAAAGTTTGGAAATAGTAAAATAGCTTATTTCCAAATGCTCATCCCTTTACCAATTCCCAAAATCCTGCAAAGTTGTTAGCATTTTTGCAAATTTGCTTTGACAACTTTTGCAATTTTTTGCAATTTTTGACATCTTAACTCCCAGATAGCTAAAACTTAACCTAATGACCCTAAGGACATTTATAACCTTCTAAGAAACATAAAATTCTTTTTTGCCTTGAAAAATCACCTATATTGCTCATTTTTATGCCTAAAAAGTGGCCCATAGGCATATTTGACACAAAACCCCACAAATACAAATAATGACCAAGGGTGACATCTAAGCATGGAAAGGGTCCATTTAGGTCCAAACTAAGATGAATCCAATATTAGATTTAAACTATGCAACTTTCATTGGCTAGTTGCTTCAGAAACTCAAGACTAGGCTTCTAGCCTTGAACATGGAAATTCACAAATATCTCCTCACAACCGAAAGAAAAGAATCATGGATTTGGATACCCTTTTGGGTTTCATACAACATACTAAGGCCTTGGGATCCCAAGAGAAGTATGTAGCAACTAAGTTTTTTAAGGCTCACTTAGGAATGTAGGAAATTAGGCATCCATTAACAAAGGAAGTACCCTACCCCTTAACAAAAAATTCAAACCAGAAATTGGAACATGAAGGGGATCATGTAAGATGATCACATACTAATTTTGAAGCCTCGAAACCTTCTCTGTAGCGAGTTATGGAAGATGTTGCTACAAATTTCTAGCATGCACATGGATCTTACATGCCTAGGGCATCAAGTTTTTCTCTCCAACCTCATTATTTTGACCGAAAACCAAAAGGAACATAAAAAAAAATTGTCCTAACTCAGATTCCACCAAGGGTCATTAATTTCCCATGGTGGAATCTCAAGATAGGAGGGAAAATAGATGAAACCCTAGTTAATGGCACAAAATGGGGACAACAGTTAGTAAAATGGGAATATCTTGAGTTGTAGAGTGAAATAGAACCTCATTCCAAGTGCAACTAAAAGAAGATTCATAAAGCTATCTAACCATACTATATATCCATACTTATATGTGATCAAATTGACCAATGAGTAGAAAAAATTGAATAAAACTTAGAATTTTTGCCTTTTTCTCTGTTGTTTCAATTTGTATGGCTTGTATGGATTGGTAGTAGTGAAATTTTTGTATGGTTGGAATGTATGGATTGGTAGTACTCATACTTCCTTTGTAACCTAGCCTAATCTATCCAATTAGGTCTATGACTCAAAGTGGGTGTTAGTTGGTGCTGGAATAGAGTCAGAGTTTGATCTTTTGGAATCTCTAAGAAGTGGTTAAAGGGTGTCTAAATAGGTGAAAAGATAGTATGGCCCTTTGCTAAGTGTCTAGTTGTATGAATTAATGCTGATCCATTAGCATTGTCTTAGAGAAATATGGAATAGGAGGATGGACCTTATTCATCATGGATAACTTAAATTTCTTCAAGAGATAATGACATGTATTCTAGAGATAAGCACAGATCATTATGATGCATGTAAAGGATATTTTTTGGGGAAGTTTACAAAAGAATCTTTTCTAATAAGTGACACTAGATTTGAGGTTGTTCTTGATCTAGTACAAAGGGAATACCAGGGAAGGAATCAAAAGAGATTGAAATATTCCTTATAATATATAGTAGAATGGAGTTGTTGAGAGAAAGAATCACTCTATATATAAGGTAGAAAGTGTTATATGCTACATGACTAAGACATGCCTTGTTGCCTATGGGAAGAGACATGTAGTATAATAGTATACACATACAAAAAATCTCCACACAAGATGCTAGGGAAGATGACACTAGAGAAAGCTTTTATAGGGAAGAAGCTAGATGTGAGTTGCTTCACTATATTTGGAAGTTTGATATATTTTCATATTCCAAGTGATACACATGTACTAAGTAAGATCTGATTATAGATATGGGATACTTTGTTTGGTATAGTAAAACCTCAAAGGAATAAAGGAATTTTCTTCCAAACACTAGAAGAGTTATACTCAGATGTGATGTTAAGCTCATGGAGGAAAAGGCATTTAGAAGGTATAAATATTTTCTACTAGATGATCAAAGTGAGTAGCTAATAAAAGCTATAAGGATAAATCAACCAAGTCAAAGGCATCAAGTCTTAAGTATAGTTACTAGTACAAAGTAGGATCATGTGGTGAGGATTCACAAAATATGGAAAATTTGGTGCAACATGAAATGCATCAAGAAGATATAGACTTAAATGGACATGTTTCAACCAGTTTTATAACCCCAAAACTCAAGTTCATGTACAAACCAAGTTAACCCCCTTCACTAGGCTGCTCTCTCTATTAGGTCAACAAACACTATTTTTTGGACTTATCTCACAAACTTTATGAAACACCAAGAAAATAAACACTTGTTTTAGATACCATTTTCAAAGTTGTATAACATATCTAAAAAAAAAATATCACTCCTTTGTAAAGATTGTATAGAATAGGGCAGTTTTTCTTAGAATTAGGCCTAATTAGGCCACTTTTACAAAGCAAGTGTGCTTTAAACTCAGCTCTAGACTTCCAAAATTTCTATAGTATGGTATTTTGATGCCAAACTAAGGATTACACATTCCTTTTTCCAAGTTGACTCTTCTAGGCATGCTTTCCAACAAACCCTCTCATTAAATAGTACAAAACAAGGGTTTCATAGTTCTCCCACTTCCAATCACTTCTAAGACTCGTTCAAAGACTAAAAACCATATTTAGGACATGCTATAACTCATCCAAACATAAAATCATACCATCATTAAGGTAAATGTTCTACTGGTGTACTTGTAGTAGCATTTTCCTGTCTTTTTCCCACTATTAGTCACGGTGATCACCCCTTAAATGTTTCTTCCTGCACTCAAATTAGTTAGTAGCATTTGAAACAAATTATAATAGATCCATAACCTAGGAAAAAACAATAAAATACCCAAAGAATGGATTAGATCATCATAAAACCCCTCAAAATAGTTAATTCTTTGGGACTAGTACAGCACTGTTAGTGTAAATAACAAGACAATGAGGCTTTTAATGCTTCAAGATCACTTTAAACAACCATGAAATGACTATATGAAAGTCTTAATTCATCACTAAAAAACTTGAATGTTGTAGTCAATGAAGATACAATGAAATAATTTAAAGAAATAGTCTTCAAAATATTGTTGTCAAGATCTCCTCCTTAGTCCTTGGTGTCTTCAATGAATGTATCTTCATAGAATGACCTTGGTGTGCCTACACCATTAAGTGATGATGATGAACATGAGTAAAATTATGAGATCTTTGCCTACATGTTACAATGAAAAATTCATATCTATTTTGAAATTAAGAACTATAAAACAAGTTTCAAGAGAAGCTTAGGTTGGAAGACTTTTTTCCTATAACACAAATTTTCCAATTTTTGGCCGACATTGGTGCAAGAGCACCAAGGTCACAAGCAAGAGGCAAGATGAGCAGTTGGGACATTGATGGATCCTTAGGTGGATTGGAAGACAAATGGCCTTCTAAGGTCATTAAAACTTGTAATGAGTTTAATCATGGACATGTGATCCTTTTTTGATCATAGATTGATCATATTGTAATGAAAGCTTTAATGTAAGCCTTAATGGCATTATTGAGCCTACAAGGTACCTAGGGGTCACTAGGAATGGATTTGGATTGATCCTAGGTTAGGGTGGATAGAAAAGACCTATAAAGGTCTTGAATAATGTAATAAGGCTATCAAAGCCTCTAAAAGATGTAAAAGACACAAAAAGTGCAATATTTTGTAAAATTATCAACATTGGCAATATAAGCCAAAATGGGCTTAATGGAGAAATGTAAGGGTTTCAAAGGGTAGATATGAGTTTTGTTTAATTTTTTGTGTTTAATAAGGTCTCAAATTACCATATTAGTGTAATGGGATAGTCATGTAGCAAGGAAGATCAAAAACTTGTCAATTGACAACTAAAAGTGTCAAATTGACAACAAAATAAGGCGATTAATGCACAAAGGTGGTTAGATGGGTAGTTAGAGATGTTTCATTTGGTTTTGAGAGTCTAAATAAGTTTAAAACCTCATTCCCATATGTCAGAGACAAGTTTTGATGGTCAAAATTGATTGGTAATGTAAGAGTTTTGAAGTTTGTGAAATGAATGCATAGTTTTCCGTGAAATTTTGAAAAATAATCTAAACTTGTAACTACTATAATTTCATTTTCATAGTACCTTTTGATCTGATTATTTTTGGAGATGATAAGGAAATTTTTTAACTTTCATTTAGCATTGGTATGAAGGTTTAATCAATCATTTTGTATTTTTTATATTGACTGTCCTAAAATCTGCTATAGGTAACAGTTTAAGAGGGGTTTGAGAGTCATTTTCTAAATATGACCCATTCTACTTTATGTGATTACTAGGTCTTGCTGAATGGGTCAGGAATATTGTAAAATATATTCTTTAATAATTCATGTGTAGGGAAGAACCTAGAGTTGAGTTTTTGATGCCCAAAGGTATTGGGTTGAGTGAGAAAAAGTGCATAAAAAGGGGTACGTGACTACTCCAAATGTGGATTTAGTGTTTTCTCCAAACAAGAGTTGAAATTTATGTTGGAAGTCATCTAATATAACAAAATTGAAGGTTTTTGAACCATTTTCGGGTTCTAGAGACATTGCAAAGTAAGATTTCTAGAAAGCCCTAGCATAAAGGGGCTAGAAAGGAGGGTTTTGTAAAAACCATTGTAATGTTAATCATGAGACCAAAAAAAAAGAATAATCCTTGCATTTGAGTAATTTCTTAATACTTTTTTGAGTCATGGGAATTCCATGAGTCAAGGGATTGTGAGTTGCTTTGTAAATGGCCTCAAACTAGGCCTAGTTGGTAGACTGAAATAGCCAGTTTTGAGTGATATTTTACAAAAAAAGTGTAGTTGGTTTTGGAGTATATTTTAGAGTGAGGAAAAGGATATTTTAATCACCCAATATTTTATGAATTTCTATGGGAAATTTTGGAGAAAACAACAAATTAGTGACTGGCAAGGGCTAGTTGGAATAAGCCTAGAAGAGGCAAAATTGAGAAAGTGTAAGAGATGAATTGTTGAGAGTGTGCAAGGAGTTGGAACATGTTATATGGGATGTATTGAGATGATACAAGGTGTTGGGTTCATGTTATGAAGCCAAGGACGAGTTTTGGTATGTTGGAGGTACCAGGGTACACGAGGTGCATGGTGAACAATGTGAGTGTTTAGAAGAAAAACTAAAGATTTTGGTTATAACCTCTTAGACATTGTTGTAGGAAGATGTTACCAAGTTAGAGACCTCCTCTTGAACCCTAGTAGAGGCTGATTCCTTGGGTATAGTCATGGATATTGTGATCATTCATATACTTGAACAACTAACACCATGTTAGAAATAGTGTTATGAAAAAGGACTACAAAATAGAGGGAAATAGCCATCAAATATGCATGATTTAAATAGCTACATTAAATAGCCCTTTAATTCATAAATCACTTCAACCCAATAATTATGTTGTACATACAACCTCATCATATGTCACTTGAACAAACCTATCATAAGATTTAGATATAAAAATGAATTTAGAAAGAATTCTATTGATGAAATTAATAAGATTACCTATCCAATCTTAAAAGTTCTTTCTTCAAACCAACACCAATAATGATGAACTTATTTGGACCCTTCACCTACACAACATTTTGGAAATTGTTAATCAATTTTCCATGTATCTTCATATATGCAATTTGAAATATAAAAAAAAAAACATTAAAAAATGCATGAAAAAATGAAGGAAGTCTTATTTGATAGATTGTCCAAGGACAAATAATAGTGGTGGAAAATATTTAATGTAGCAATAGTAATTGATCAATATAAAGAATGATCTACAATAATTACAATAACCATAGAAATTTTATATTGTTCTTTGATATAAAATAAAATGGGTTACATAGAAAACATATGCTAGCAATATCTAATATGGTTTAATAGATATATGCAAAAACATTGTCAATTTTCAAATCATAATGTTAAGTTTATGGTTTTTCTGACAAGATACAATTTTCTTTACTCAAACCTTGGAATGACATGTTTAAAATGTGCATAATAACTAGGTTTAATATTCACTATACAAAATCTTGGAATGACTTGTTTCAGAAAATATATTTTTACTTCATAATGTATCCCTCCCATCATTAGGTTGTGTAGAAGAAAAAAATTATGGAATTGTTTGTCTCCATCATTGATTTGGCATAAGATCTTTTGATCGAGTTGTATATACTCTTAGTTAATTTTTCTTCAGCTTAATCATTGTTTTAATATTGTAAATAGGGTTCTTGAAGAATGTTTTAGAAAAAATTTTCATGACCAGATTGACCATATTAGGTCATTTTTAATTTATCTTTTGTCTTCTACTTAATGAACAGTTGCAATGTTTGATTTATTTAAACTATATTTAAAATAAAGGATGTAGCTTTGGCATATAACGAATGGATTTTTCCCTCAAATCTATTTACTTACAGTTCCAAGCTTTAGGTAGGGGAGTCTCCATCTAATAGCTCAAGTATGCCCTAATTGACTTCCTAAAATTTTGGATTTATGTCTAAATATTATAAAAATGTGTCTTTCACTTGTTCATTCCTCTACCCACACTATCCATTTTCTTCTCTTACGACAATTTTTTCCATCATAATAATAGATTCTTAACATAAGTATACATAAAAGAAATTAGATCTATATTGTGACATATATTCTTTAGTGTCAAAATAATCATATTTGTATCTCTAGAATATATAACTAACCTCTATTTCACCATGTTGGCTATTCATTAGATATTTTATTCACACCAGGAAAAACTAGGGTATTAGAAGGGTGTGGTTTGTATGATGGGAGATAGTTATGCAACCATCATGAATCTAAATCTTATGGAGGGCCATTTGAAAATAGAGCACATGACATTGATAGTCATTTTTCTAAGATCATCTCTTCAAAAAATAAAATGTTAAACATGTTATTCTTGAAGCACATAGTTTATACAAGTAAATGGGGGAGCTACTATACGAAATGATGAATAGGTGAACAAAGTTGAACCTAATAATATATAACAATTGCCAATTCAAGACATCTCCTTTTTATACCTCAATCCTCTACAATTCCAAGCATAAGATTATTAACACACAATAATACTTGAACAAAAAGCACTAATAAATATTGAGGATGTGAATTGATAATACCTTTTCACAGATGATTTTGGCATCTCACCCTTTATCACTAGTGGTTCAACTTTATTAGCCCTCTTCTTTGGTGACCTAAAAATGAAGAATTAGCATAGTAAAAAATATAAGATAAGATTAATCCACTAAAATTAGAGAATGACAAAAATTGAATTTGGCTTGTGATTAAGAATTATCCATTTGTACAAATCCTTTCTTTCTAAGTTGTATGATAACCCTTGCTTGATGAGTATTGAAAACTTCTCCCATTGTATCCTTTCTTATGATAGTTTGAAGTTTCTGGTTACATGCACACAATCATAACTTTACATCACAAAGCATTCACATTCTAACAATTTTCATGTTCTTTCATTACATTTTTATCTAAACAACAAATTCTAAACTTTCACTTATTCAAACGAATAATCTTAAAATGGGTCCTATTAAAGAATCTAATATAAATTCAAATAATGTATCTAGATTCTAAACAAATCAAAACATAAAATCTATGATTTAAACTAAATCTCATCACTAACACTCATAACAATATCATCCATATTAGTCATGTGGAAAGTCTTGGGGAAGAGGTTGCAACATTGTATTTGGATCCAATTGATCACTCTTTCTCTCTCTCCCTCTCTCCCTATTCAATCTAATTAGCCAATTAGATATGCTTGACATTTTAATGTCACAAGTATTGCCTCATGGTTTGACTTGCAAATTTTACAAAGAATCTTATTATGTGGTTTTCCACCATATTTTATCAACTGGAAATTTGATGTGACAACAAAGTTTGAATAATGAAGAATCTTCCTCTCGGTTTGCCAATCCTCAAATAACCACAAGTTAGGGTTCTTCATAGAATATCATCTAAGCCATGTAATGGTTACAACCACCGCACCAACATGGTACTCTAAACCTTCACCATCTATAACTAAGTGATCCAATTTTTGTTTGGCTTGGACACAATGACACAAATAATAATTTGTCCCTTCTTCATTGACTTTAGGTGCAATCATAGGAAAAACATGGCTTGCAGTGACAAATGTACAAAGTGTGGTATTTAATTCAAAAAATACTTAGGTAAAAGTTATAAAGTTACATATTGAAATTACAAAGATATATAAATATATATATTACTAGGTTGTACTAGATTTGACAAGTGGTCAAAGTCAATAGACGAATCCATCTCTACCATTTCCAGTGCTTGTGGGGGATGATAGGTGTCAATTGGGTCCAAAACCCATATATCCAGTTTGTCCACCCATTTAGTCGACTAATAGTCATCTCAATTTTCCTCTGCACATGATGGACAATAGCATGCCATTTTTTTTTGTGGATACTCCATGAACTTGTATTAGAGCTTCTAAAAGAAAGCAACTCACTGGATCCTATTAGTGTGTAACAATCCTAATATGGTGCAATGTTAGTATTATCTATCAACCAAAACAATCTATGAACTGTAGACTCACCTTCCTTACCTGGACCCATTGTAGCATCACACCATTGGATGATGGATTTTGCATCTGTCAATATTGCTCCACCTTTGTACTTTAGTTCTTCATGAGCTAAGGCTCTTTTGATGTATGCACCTACACCATCATGCTCTCCCTTTCCATGACCAACCTCTGTGAAATTCCACATATATTGAATTCTACACAACCTATGCATCCTGCTTAACCAATAGAACATCTGTGCATTCTTCAATTGAGATGTTCAATTGTCTGAACAAATAATGTGTTGATGATATGTGATGCCCCTATTAGCCAAATCTCCATAAAATAGTTGAAAACAACCCTATACAAACTTCGTAGAATGTGATCGATCATCATTGATGTAAAAATGGTACTTCCTCAAAATCTTGCTGTCATCTTTTGTACTCTTAGGTGAATGCATGAATGTTATGTGAACAAATATGGAAACCTATTGTGAGGTATAATACTTTTCTTGCACCTCATTTTGTGGTTCTAGTGTGTAGTTCTCTTTGAAGTCTACAACTAAAACAATGGTATCTAGTAGAAACATATCCGTACACAACTTGAATTGAAAATCCAACCATTGAGCTTTATGTGTATTCCTTGCATACTCATAAATAATCTTTTTACAAAAAATCTTCATGAACTCATACACTAGAATCTTTTCAATGACTAAATCACATATTTTTCCCTATTTCCCATCTTTTAGAGCATATGTCATTGTCATAAATTTTTCATATTCTACTATTTCATTTCCAATTGCATGTGTACTATCATTCATGTCAGAATCCTACAAAACAAACTTGGAATGCAAAAACGCACATATATGCCTAAAAAAATCAAAATGGTTAGAAAATTCAATATGTATCCTACAACAACAAGTTGTGCATGTGTGATTTATTTTGACATAAAAAGGTTTACCCATCTCAAAAAATCTTTGACTTATTCAAATTTGAGGATACATACCAATAATTTTTGAAAAAAAAATGTGCCCGAGTTGAGTCCAAAAAATGTTTTGCATGTGGGTCAAGATTTTGTCTACCAATCCTCCTTCTTACAACATCTCTTTGATTAGAGGAAACACATCTATTATTTTTTCAAAAATCTTCGATCAATGATTTTAAAGCTTCACTAATTTTTTTATCCTTTTGCAATAGTCTGCCGCTAAATGTCCATAGCTCATTTTTTGTTGGATCTTCCAATCTCTCACGCCTTAGCATGGCTCTCCTTGGAGTACCTCTACCGATTTTTAATGTTTTTCTTGTCTTTCTCATGAGTTAAGCTTTATTCATTTGGCTACTTAATATTTGTGATGTAAGTACTTGTCTTGTGATATTACTATCTTTGGTGTGTGATTTAGAACCCACTTTGTCATAAGCACTCATTAAATTATTTACAATTCTTTTTTCATTTGAATCATCCATCATTCTTAGCTCAAGAATCTTCATGATAGGCCTAAATTTCAAATTCCTCATCATTTCAACAAATAATTGGCATTGACCTATAATATTTAATTCTTCAAAAAAAATCTCCACATATGATTAACTTTTCTTTGACAGTATGCTTGCTAATCTTGTTAGGCATTGATTTCAAAATGTTAATATCAATATCAATCAAATATTTTGGTCTTCTAAAATGAATTCTAAAAGGTGTTATAGTCTCTTTAATTCCCTCAACATTTTGAACATCAACATAAGGTTGAGTGTATTGCATACCTGGAACCAAAGATGATGTGCCTTGGCAATAAGATGCAACAGATGGAATATCACCTACTTGATGTGTTGATATTGTGCCTTTAACATGACATGATGGAGTGTGTATATCGTCGAATCTACAAATTAGTGTCTCTTCAACATGAGAGGATGATATGACTTCAACATTGGAAGATGGTGTAGTAGACAATATGACTCCAACATTGGAAGATGGTGTAGCTTCACAATTCAATTGTCTTCTTCAGCATAATAGTCTCATTCGTTCTCTTTGTCTTTCCAATTCTTCCTCTTTGTTTCTTTGTACCAGTGGTTCTTGATCCTCTTTGAAAGTCAATTCTTCATTATTGCTTTGTAGTTTTCTTTGTTCAGGTAGTAATTTCATTTTATCTCTTTTAATTGTCAAATCTCTCTCCCTATCTTTATTTGTTTGAGTTTTTAATTTCTTCCTTGGCATGATGATGATTTCTACATGTCAAATTATTCAAACATCTGAATTACTTAAAATGTGTAAATTAAAAATTATTCAAATACATATAAAAAGTATAATTGTTTGAATGAATACACAATATATATTAAACAACTTGTCAAATTTTTAACCATTTCAAAATAACATTTCATTCAAACATACAATATTCAATGAATTCACTATATATTAAACAACATGTCAAATTATAATCAAATTTGTATCTATATATCAACAAACAATATTTAAAATGGATTGCACTAACCTTTTCTATACAAGGAATTTTCAAAAATTCTTCAAATCATGTATCCAACGATTGAATTTGGTGTTTGTTAGATTCAAAAATTGTTGAAATAGTGTTTGCTATGTTGAAACCTGTGATATCTATTAGAATAATAGAGTGCACAATAGACCAAAAGTAGAGAATGGATGAAATGGGCCCCAAAGTTTCTTTTTGACCATTTTTAGGTGATTTCACATAGTGCGTACACACTATAGCATGTATGCACTATGTGAAAAAACATCACTCTCTATCCTCCCTACTCTCTATCCTTCGTACTCTCTCTCTCTCTCTAACTACTCTCTCTCCCCTCTCCCATCCCCTACTCTCTTTCTCTCTCTTGCTCTCCCTCTCCCACCACCTACTCTCTCTCCCTATCTCATCCTCTATCCTCTCCCATCCCCTACTCTTTAGATCTCTCACACACACTCCCATCCTCCCTCTCCCACTTTCTACTATCTCTCTCTCTCTCTCTCCCCCATCCCCCTACTCTCTTCCATCCCCTAATCTCTCTCATACTCTCTCACATATGCTACTCTCTCTCTCTCTCTCTCTCTCTCTCTCTCTCTCTCCCCTCTCCCATCCCCTAAACTCTCTCTTTTATAGATACACACTCCCATCCCCTCTCTCTCTCTCTCTCTCTCCTCTCCCATCCCCTCATCTCTAGATCTCTCACACACTCTCATCCCCCCTCTCTCTCCCCCTCTCTCACTCCCTCTCCCACTGCCTACTATCTCTCTCTCAAGTTCTCTCTCTCCCTCTCTACTCTCTCTCCCCCCCCCCATCCCTACTCTTACTCTCTCTCTCTCTCCAATCCCCAACTCTCTCTCACACTCTCTCCCATCCTTTCACTCTATCTCTCTCTGCTACTCTCTCTCACACTCTTTCCCATCCTTTCACTTTGTCTCTCCCATCTTTTACTCTCTCTCTACCATGCCCTACTCTCTCTCACTCTCTCACACTCTCTCCCATGCCCTAGTCTCTCTCTTTCATAGACACAAACACACACTCCCATTCCCCCTCTCTCTCTTCTCTCCCTTCCCCTACTCTCTAGATTTGTCACACACACTCCCATCCCCTATCTTTATCTCCCTCTCCCTACTCTCTCTCTCACTCTCTCCCATCCCCTACTCTCTCTCTCTCTCTCTCTCTCTCTCTCTCTCTCTCTCTCTTCCATCCCCTACTCTCACTCTCTCTCTCTCCCATATCATTCTCTCTCTACCACCTCCTACTCTCTCTCACACTCTCTCCTATCCTCTACTCTCTCTTACAAGCACTCCCATCCTCCTCTCTCTCCATCTCCCACTCCCTCTTCCACCACCTAGTCTCTCTCTCCCATCCACTACTCTCTCTCTCCCCCCTCTCTCATCCCCTAAACTCTCTCTTTTATAGATACCACTCTCATCCCCCCCTCTCTCTCCCCTCTCCCATCCCTTACTCTCTAGATCTCTCACATGCATTCCCATCCCTTTCTCTGCTCCTCTCTGAATCCCTCTCCCAACACCTACTATCGCTCTCTCCCTCTCTACTCTCTCTCTCCCATCCCCTACTCTTACTCTCTCTCTCTCCCATTCCCAACTCTCTCCCATCCTCTACTCTCTCTCTCACTCTCTCCAATCCTTTCACTTTATCTCTCCCATATTTTACTCTCTCTCTACCACCCCCTACTCTCTTTCTCTCTCACTCTCTCCCATCCTGTATTCTCTCTCTCTCTCTCTCTCTTTGCCACCCCCTACTCTCTCACTCTCTCCCATCCTTTCACTCTATGTCTCCCATCCCATACTCTCTCTCCCTATCACCCCCTACTTTCTCTCACACTCTCATGCTCTCTCCCATCCCCTACTCTCTCTCTTTCACAAACACACACATACTCTTATCCCCTTCTCTCTCTCTTCTCTCCCATCCCCAACTCTCTAGATTTGTCACACACACTCCCATCCCCCTCTCTCTATCTACCTCTCCCTACTGTCTCTCACTCTCTCCCATCCTCTACTCTCTCTCACACTCTCTCCCATCCTTTACTCTCACTCTCTCCCTCTCCCACTGCCTACTCTCTATCCTCCATCCCCTACTCTCTCTCTCCCCTCTCCCATGACCTACTATCTCTCTTTCATAGACACACACACTCTTATCCCCCCACTCTCTTCTCTCCCATCCCCTACTCTCTAGATCTATCATAGACACTCCCATCCCCCCTATCTCTCTCCCTCTCCCTCTCCTACTCCCTCTCCTACTACCTACTCTCTCTCTCTCTCTCTCTCTCTCTCTCTCTCTCCCATCCCTTACTCTCACTCTCTCTCTCCCATCCCCTACTCTCTCTCACACTCTCCCATCCTATACAAGCTCTCTCTGCCACCACCTATTCTCTCTCACACTCTCACACTCTCTCCCATCCCCTACTTTATCTCTCTTACACAAATTTCCATTCCCCCTCTCTCTTCCTCTCTTGTTCCCTCTCCCACTGCCTACTCTCTCTCCCCCATCCCTTACTCTCTCTCTCCCCTCTCCCATCCTGTACTCTCTCTTTCACAGACACTCGCACTCTCATCCTTCCTCTCTCTCTCTCTCTCTCTCTCTCTCTCTCTATCTCTCTCTCTCTCTCTCTCCTCTCCCATTCCCTGCTCTCTAGATTTGTCACACACACTCCCATCTCCCCTCTCTCTCCCTCTCCCACTCACTCTTACACAACCTATTATCTCTCTCTCAAGTACTCTCTCTCCCATCCCCTACTCTCACTCTCTCTTGCATCCCCTACTCTCTCTCACACTCTCTCCCATGCCCTACTCTCTCTCTCTCTCTCTCATCCCCATCCCATATGACCTCTCTACCACCCCCTACTCTCTCTCAAACTCTCACACTCCCTCCAATTCCCTACTCTATCTCTCTTATACACATTCCCATTCACCCCCCCACTCTCTCTCTCTCTCTCTCTCTCTCTCTCTCTCTCTCTCTCTCTCTCTCTCTCTCTCTTGCACTCCCTCTCCCACTGCCTACTCTCTCCCATCCCCTACTCTATCTCTCTTACACACTTCCATTCCCCCTCTCTCTCCCCCCCACTCCCTCTCCCACCACCTACTATCTCTCTGTCTCTCACTCTCTTTCTACCACCCCTACTCTCTCTCTCACTCTCACACTCTCTCTCATCCCCTACTTTCTCTCTTACACAAATCTCATCCCCCCTCTCTCTCCCTCTCCCACTCCCTCTACCATTACCTACTCTCTTTCTCTCCCATTCCTTACTCTCTCTATCTCTCTCTCCCCTCTCCCATTCCCTACTCTCTCTCTTTCACACACACACCCATCCCCCTTTATCCTCTCCCATCCCCTACTTTGTCTCTCACTCACTCTCCCTCTCCCACTCCCTCTCCACCACCTACTCTCTCTCTCTCTCTCTCTCTCTCTCTCACTCTCTCCCTCTCTACTCTCTCTCTGTTACCCCGTACTCTCTCTCTCTTTCTCTCTTACACATATTTCCATCCCCCCTCTTTCCCCCTCTCCCACACCCTCTCCCATTGCCTACTCTCTCTCCCATACCCTACTCTCTCTCGAGCTACTTTGTCTCCCCCTCTCCCATTCCCTACTTTCTCTTTCACACACATCCACTCCCATCCTCCTCTCTCTCCCTCTCCCTCTCCCACCATCTACTCTCTCTCTCCCCCATCCCCTACTCTTAATCTCTCTCTCTCCCAACTTGTACTCTCTCTCACACTTCCTCTCTCTCCCATCCTCTACTTTCAATCTCTCTCCCCCATCTTGTACTCTCTCTTTTCCACCCCTACTCTCTCTCACACTTCCTCTCTCTCCCATCCTATACTCTCTTTACTACCCCTACTCTCTCACACTTCCCCTCTCTCCCATTCTATACTCTCTCTGCCATACCTACCCTTTCTCACTCCCTCTTTCCCATCTCATACTCTATACTCTATACCCTCTCCCATCCCCTAGTTTCTCTCTATCTCTTTCTCTCTCACACACACATATCCATTCCCCTACCCCCTAGCTCTCTCTTGTGCTTGCATGGCAATTTAGGACTCAATAGCATGTGCATGCTAAGAAGAATTCAAATGGTTCTAATAGTGTGTGCATGCTATAGGGCACATGTGCTACTAAAAGCTTTGCATTAAAACCAAGCCTAAGGCTTGATTTTTCCTTGGAGATCAAACCCAAAGGTTTGGAGTTTATAAATAGGTCTAAGACATATTTTCCAGAAAACATATAAAAAATGATTGATTTTTCTTGTGTGCTCTCCTTCAAGATTCCTCGTGGTTAGGTATTGATAAGATCAAGTTACATGGTGTTATAGGTCTTTGTGTTAGCTATCTAACCATATAATTTATTTTTAATCTGAACTATTTCAAGCCTTTCATCTATAATTTCTTTTGAATGTATGTTCATTTTTTGTCAAAAACCACCATGTACTAACTGGGCTATAGATTTTAGTTCATTCATCAAATTTTGCAACAACTTAGTTTTTAAGAAACTAGACTCCATTCTACACACTTTGAAAGAAAAAAGTTTTGATTTTAGATTAGTTATCAATTATTTATAGGGGGAGCACATAGATATTTCACATTTTTGGGATGTGTCTAGTTAAAAAATTCATAAAGAAAAAAATACACATGACAAAATTACTTGAAAAATCTGGGATAAACTACATAGTGTTAAGTAACTTTTGACCAAAGAGATTAAAGAATTTCAAAAAAAAAGTAAAATTTTAGGGGGGCCACACTTTGTACTATGTTATGATTTTTTGGAATAAACAGTACCACTTTTTGTGGCCCCCTTTTTGAGGACCTAAAACTAAATCATTTTGAAAAAAAAATTAGTAGTTTAGAAACTAGATTCAAAGACTACAACTTTTTTTTTGGTCATATCTTAAAATTTTGAGCGTAACTATCTTCAAATTCTTGTTGAAGTTCAAAAATTTCTGATTTTAGGAAAAAGGTGTCCACTTATACCCCCCTTTTGGCACCACAACTTGGTGCACTTACCCTTATGTATGTACATAAATCACAATACTGACCTCAAAGGATGATGTACATACCTCCATTTGGCTCAGTCTCATACTCTTAGCAACACTCATGGTGACATAGTCCTAAAATTATGGATAAATAAATGTTGAGTCAAAATTATATATATGAATTACAAATTACGTAAGCTAAAAAGTACATAATTTACACCACATTTTTTATAAACTATAAAAACATGTCTATAAAATACCTAAGTAGCAGCCAATGACATAAATGTGTCTAAAGATATGCTACCATGATGATCATCAGCATGTCTCAAATGGTCAAAAGATGGAGTAAAAAATAAACTATATTGAGGCCTATATGGATAAGTATGATCCATCTCATATTTGTAAAACAAAAACACATAAAATTATACATGAATAAAATTTGAAGATGATAAGTAAATTACAATGTGTACATAAAAATGGTACAAATTATTTGTCTTGAGTCAAAAGTTCATATAGTAGGTATTTGAGGTTGTGCCTCAATGGCCAATGGATCAGGAACTACACAAACATCAAATTGTGTAGTAGATGACAATCCCTACAAAATTAGATAAAAAGAACATATGGGCACATGTTATTAAATTCAAGTTTGAACTTACATTATGTATAGTGTAATTCAAAGTGCATACCGTATGAAGGATGCCAATGTCTGTAGGTCTTGAAAAAAGACTATACTACCTCCTAGGAGGAATAGTATCATCCATCCTCTATTATTTTAAAATTAACATACATTAATATGGTTAATACAATTACACATGTATGTAGAAAGTAAATAATTATGTACTTACATTTTATTTTAAATTTTTCCTACTGCTCCTAACTATCTCTGAGCTCTCCCTATAGAAGGTCAACAAATGATGACACATCAATATCATGACTACCATCACCATGGGCAATGTATGCATCATCATCAAAATCAGCACCCTCAATATAATGGTCATCATGTGCTGCATCAACATCACTCTTGGGGCCTCTACATATATCTCCACAACTAGTACAAATGTGTCCAAGTGGATGAATATCTCTCACCTACATCCACTGCTCTACTAAATTACCCAAAAGGGCACTTGATGATGTAAGAGCATATGAAACTGCTCAATGATGTTGTGGCACTTAGATAACTGGTACAGGAAGAGGTACAAGAGGATAAGGTTGTATGCAATTCATTGTATTATCACTCAGCTTTACCCCAACCCTATCCTATGGTGTCCCTCCACCAACCCCTTGAAATGATCTAGTATCAAAATAATTGGGTTTCAAACCCAATTCAAATTCAGCCCATAGTTTCCCAAGGAAGTACATGGGCACATCTTAATTTGTGTGTGGTGGATGGTCAAATACCATCTGCCACTACTGCCAAAAGTGTGCTAGTATATGCAGATGTGTGCACCATATAATAAAAATATGAGGCTTCCTCTCACTAATATCAAGACCCATCTTAGGGTTTATAAAATATCTTGTAAAATGTCATTTATTTATTTTGAGCTTATGGACCTCTCTATAGGATAGGCCATGTGAATAAAAGGCACACATGTTTTTCCTTCATAATCTAAAGCTATTGATATCACAATCCAAATGCTTGATAGAGTGAACAATGCCTCGTATACTATCTACAAGGAAGAGTAGGTGAGGGGGGGGGAGTAGTTGGGCCTCATGCCTAATGGTTTGAATATCACACATGAGGTCACGATGGTTGTGCCTCATGCTCTCCCTCAGATCCTCTGCAGTAGGTGTTGGAGGAGGACTAGGTAGTCATGGGGGGTGGGGGAGGGGGAGGGGGTCAGGGTGGGTCCATCAAATATAATCTGCATATATGTTTAAACAACATAAAAAATCACAAAATTACTATTTAATAAAATAAATCTAAAATATCAATTATATAAATGCACAGATCTTTAAAATCATATCAATTATATAAATAAAGTTAAACACTTAAGTAAACTTTAATGTTAAGGCTAATTGAACATTATACCAAATTTAAGCCTAATTATAAAATGAACTCCAAAAAACTATATTAATAAATCAATTTAAATGTGAATTCGAAAAATATCTTATATAAATATGTTTATGATTATGCCTTAGCAAATTTGTATGATTAAGGTTCAATATTGAAACAATTAGGATTGAACATGTAAATAAGATTGTGGTTTGGGTTAGGATTTAGGGTTATCCATTTACAATTAGGGTAGAGTAAGTAGCATTATGATTGGGGCATAAAATATAAGAGTAATTAGCATTTATGATTGAGATTAAAATTAGAATAAGTGTTTAAAAATTAGGATTAAAATTAGGGTTTACAAATTTTAGGATCATATGCTAGCTTTAAGGATTACGCTTTTTAATTATAATTTAGATTTTAGCATTTAGGGCAATTATTGAGCAATTAGGGTCTACCATTTAGAATTAGGGCAAGGGTAAAGATTATGGTATGGGTTTATATCATTAAATTAGAAATATGATTAGGATTATATGGTATGTATTTTCTAGGAAATTTAATATGAGTATTTAACAATTATATATTTAAATGTTTAGGATTATGCTTTAAAGCATTTACAACTAAGTTTTAATATCAAAAAAATTATGATAAATAACATAAATAAGATTGTGGTTTGGGTTAGGATTTAGAGTTATCCATTTAAAACTAGGGTACATAGTAATTAACATTATGATTGGGGTACAAAATATACCATAAATTAATTTAATTACCATAAAACTTACAATTAGGATACATAAATCAATTTACCATAAAGCTTAATATACCATTTAAAGCTTAATTTACAATTAGGATACCATAAATTAATTCTCAAAACATATCATAAATTAATTTAATTACTAGATTAAGCTTAATGTACCATAAGGTTTCATATTAAAATAATTAGGATTATGGTTAAGATTGGGATAATTTTGTGTTCAGTAATTTAGATTTTAGCTCATTTAGGGAAATTATTGAGAAATTAGGGTCTACCATTTATAATCAAGGGTTGACATTTAGAATTAGGGCTAGGGTAAAGATCTTATGGTATGGGTTTACACCAAAAAATTATAAATATGATTAGGACTATGATATGTATTTTCTAAGAAATTTAATATGAGTGTTTAACATTTATATTTAAATATTTAGGATTATGCTTTAGCATTTATATTAAGGTTCAATATTAAAACAATTAGGATTTAACATAAATAAGATTGTGGTTTGGGTTAGGATTTAGGGTTATCCATTTAAAATTAGAGTAGAGTAAATTTTTACATTAAATGATTGTGGCACAAAAATAATATTTAGGACTATGGCTACTATTTCAAGACTTATCATGTTTAAGACTAGGCATTATAATTTAGAATTATGGTTTAGGTTTTGATTTAGGATTGAAATAGATGATAATTTAAGATTATATAGTTTAGCAAGTTTATAATTCTAGTGTTAAAAATTAGGATTAGAATTAGGGTTTACATTGAGGATCATGTTCTAGATTTAAGGATTACAATTTTTAATTATGGTTAGGATTAAGAATTACTTTCCATTATGGACCTACTATTATAGTTACCTGGCTAGAGATCAAATGTTAGGTTTAAGATTTGAAGTTAGAATTAGAATTAGGGTTTAATATTTAGGATTAAGTTTATTAGTGATTAGGGTTAGGTTTCTCAATTTTAATTATATAATTTGGTTAAAATGTTAATCAATGTTAGCGTTAGGCTTAGAATTATGGTGAGAGTGAGACTTTACATCAAGGTTAATACTATGTTTACAGTTAGTGTGTAGTTTTACTTCAAAGGATATGGTCATCAAATTATTAAAAATTTTGTTGTAAATTTTATCTAACTAAATAATGAAATAATAAATGGATATGATGGCCTAGATAATTCGGAGTATAAGATTTAAAAACACATTTGATTTGGACCCTAAAACATTATAAGAACCAACTCATATATCCTAGCATCTGCATATTTCACATTCATTGATATTCTCTAATCTATAGTAAATCTATAGTGTACAGAATAATACATCATGATTAAATTTATTCATTCTAGTTCATAGAGTCAACTCACCTACACTAATATAAGAATTAAATATAGAATGAAGAATTTAAATTTCTTTCCATTAATTATCATGATATATAAATCATAAGCTAAAATGTGTAAGCATGTCCTAACATGACCATTTCTTATCATAACAAAATACAATTACCATCTTTCCAAGAAGATTTTATAGGGTTCAATCACATTATTATATTAATAATCAAAATAAAGAAGTAAAGAAATTGTCATAAGTATTAATTTCTTCACATCATAATTTGAATTCAACTACCAATTCATACATCATCAAAAGCATATTGCACTAAGAATATTTCAATCAGATTTTAGTATAACATGGTTCAATTCAATTCACTACTTTCAAACATATGAAATACAATGTAAACAAATCACATTCAGACCAAAATCACCTAAGATAAACTAAATCTTCATCTTTAGAATTATTTCCTATAGAACATATTCATCACAATGTGATACCCTTTCAAATCAATCCAAATAAAGTCATTAAAATTTTCAAGTTTCATGAAGAGATAAAACATAACCCAAATCTTAAATATCAACCTATTGGAAATACAAATGGGAAATGTGTACTTCTGAGAGGGGGGGGGGGGGGGGGGGTGTGAATCAGAAGTACTAATCTCTAACCAATAAAATTTTTAACTTTAAAACAATGCATGCATAAACATATTGAAATAATATGTAAAGTAAATGCATCCACATAAACACTTGACTCTAGATATGATTACCCTAGAAACCCTCCGATGAGAAGGTAAAATTGGGGTGGGGATGACACCCACAATTCTTCACTACTGTAGCAATAAAGTGTTGGAAATATTCAAGATATGACAAGTTACTGAGAGGGGAGGGGTGAATCAGTAACTTCTAAAATTTCAAACAATAAAACTGTAAACTGATATATTCACCATTCATCCAAGTAACCTACTGTAAGCATGAAACAAAATCATTTGCAACACTTGAACACACAGATTTGGTGACCCAGAAACCTTCCAAATAGAAAGTAAAACTGGGGTGGGGATGAAACCCACAAGCTTCGTTACTGCAGTATGAAGTTGGCCGGTTAAGGCTTACAATGACCACTTCTGGTGATCTGCCCTGTTAGGAGCACAAAGGATTGCTAGATCCACCTTGTTAGAGGATTTCCAAACATACAATAAAGTATGCACTCTGTTAGGAGATTTACAAAAGACTGTTAAGTCTACCTTGTTAAAAGATTTACAAAAACTGATTCACCTGTTAGAATGAAATAGTGGATCTGATTACAACTGATTGCTGATAAGATCTGCTATGCTCTGATTCACCTTGATGTGATAGATAAAACTTTTCTGCTCCAAAATTTGACCTTGTTGAATACCTTCACAACTCAGTACACATACTTTCGCACGCATGTATTTCTTTCACACTTTCGCAGTTTCATTAATTACAATTTCTATTGCCATTGCAATTTCTTTTCATCTCATTTCTTACTTCCTTACATCTGAATGATACAATACATTACATATATATACCATCCAAATAAACAATGCATGCAAGGTCGGCCAAAACAACAAGTGCAAATCTCTATACAAAGTCGGCCCAAGGTAAAAGCTCGGGTTCACTGAACTGACTCGGTGTCCTTCTGATACTCGGCGTCCACTGTGTTACTCGGCATCATCATGCACTCGGTAGAAGTGAAGGCATGGTTCATACTAAACACTTCGAGTAGTTCTAAACTCGGTAACCACTGGAGACTCGGTAGAAGAGATGTCACTCGGTGAATACTTCTATCTGAACTGTAGCTCGGTGATCAAAGGAAACACTTGATAGAACCTTGTGACTCGATGATAGTTAGTTTCCTTGATATCCGTCTGAGCTCGGTAAAAATTAATTTCCTTGATAACCTCAGGAGCTCGGTTATCATGAAGTTCTCGGTTACATCTTAGTACATCTTCACTCGGTCAAAACTGATTCCTTTCTTTACCTCGAACACTCGGTAAACACTGGCTGCTTTGTTCACCTTGATTACTCGGTAAACACTGACTTCTTTGTTCACCTTGATTACTCGGTAAACACTGACTTCTTTGTTCACCTTGATTACTTGGTAAACACTGAGAACTAGGTAAAGCTTGGCTTCTGGTGAGAGCTCGGTAAGCATTCAGAATCCAATAAGTGTTGTAACTAATGACAAAAATGTATCATAATGCCAACATAAAGTTCACCTGTTAAGCTTACATGATTTGATCATTCTCATGATCTACCCTATGAAAGGCCTCCCTTGTTAAAGGCTTACAAAGGATTGTTAGATTCTACCCTATTAAAGGATTTTAACACCCTCTTAAAAGTGTGCCTGGCTAAAGGACTTTAGAAAACTCAATTGAAATGCCACCCTATTAAAGGATTTCATAATAACTGTTAAGTCAACCTTAATAGAAAGGATTTCATCCCGCTGATACAATTGTTAGAATGTATAGTAGTTCATGTTTGATCCGATATACTTACAATCTAGTATTGCTGATTTTAGATCTTATTTTAGTCTGTCTTGATCCTTTCAAATATGATATGAAATTGTTGTATCCTCAATCCTCTATTCTACTACCTAATTCTGTAATTTTTTCCTTCTAAGTCACCTTGAATGTATACTGATCAATTCATCCCTTTCACTTCCTTCACAATTTCTCTAGTATCACCTCATTGCATGCATTCTTTAATGCTCTCTCTCACATACTAAATTATGGTGCTTCATCTCCCTTTAAAAAGACTTTGGTGGCTTAAGATTAGGTATGAATCTACGATTGAGATTCATCCATTTTTCTCACTCAATTCCTTCCATTTTTTTATTGTTGCATGTTGATTGCATAGGGAATCCAAATAGAGTTGATCTTATCTTCAAAGCTTCGAAATCTATCCATATGTCAGCTCAAAAGTGATTTATATAGGTGTTTGTGCCATCACAAATAACTAGGTCAATTCTATGTTACTTGGCACTTGTTAATACTAATGCTTAACACATACTATAATTTTGTCTAGCTCAACACTTGAACTTGCTCGACATCTACTATTCACTTGGCACTTGAACTACTTGGCATCTATTGTTCAATCATCACTTGAACTACTCAACACATGAGTGACTTGACACTCATTGCAATTTGACATCTATACACATTATACTCAACATATGTTGCTCGACATGAACTTAGTAAAAAGCTTAAGTGTGTTGACACTCAATTGTCAAAACCAATATGAGATCAACACAACCTAGTAATATTATTTTTCCACTTATAATCCTTAATGATTCTCACAATGGTAATTACCAAATTATTCTTCCCTAATACCAATTTAAATCAATCTTCTTGGATGATGTATGAAATATAATGAAATCTATCCACATAGGTTTTTCACTAATATAATGATGCATCAAGTCTTTATTCAATGAGTCCATCAACATTTATTGAAAATCACAAATAGAATTTAAGAGCTTGTCTATGTTTAAATGTCATAATTAGGGCTAAGGTTGTGTTAAGGATAAATGGTTATGTCTAATTGTTTAGGATTAGAGATTTAGTTAATGTTAGGATTAAAGAGTTGAGCTTATGATTAGAGTTACATGAATCTAGGGTTTAGAGTTAAAATTATGGTTTTAAGGTAAGGAAGTGCATTAAATATTTAGTTTTATGTTTAGGGTTTAGATTAAATTATTGTACAATTATAGTTAAGTTGAGGTTAGACTTAGGAATATAGTTAGTTTTACTTTTTTTGTAATATGGTTTACAAACTAATTTATAATTAATTACTATTTAGTTGAAATAAATCTAAAATATCAATGTAATTACATGTTTAAACAATCTAATTTACATCTATCTAATCATTCAACATTATAATTTTTATTAAATAAACCAAAACATCTAAAATAATAATTTTTAAATGAACATCTACAAAAAAATTTAAAAAAATGAACATAGACGAAACTTTTTAAATGAATAGATACAATAATCTAAAGGTAAAACTATTAACAATGGAAATTTATAAGTTTACATATTAAAAGTGAAAATAATAATAACAATTGATAGAATTATAAAGCATAAAATTGAAAACAATGAAATAAAATAGTAGAAAACAAAGTAAAATACCTAGTAAACAGAAAAAGACAAAGAGGGGTTTAGTAGAAATCTAAAATGGGCTCCTATTTCTATGCTAAAATTAGGGTCCCATTTTACACTCTAGTAAAAATGATCAAAAAATCCCAAAAATATGGGTTTTATAGTTTTTTAAAATCGAGTACCTGATTTTTAAAAATGCTTCGAGCACTCGATCCATATTAAAAAATTGGGTACCCAATTTTTTGGACATGGATCGAGTGCCCAAACTATAATGGGTACTTGATTTTTTAAAATTAGGTACCCATTTTTTGGAAAGGTCTCATTTTGTGTAATTGACTTCCATAGAATTGCAATCCAAGTTTATGTTATTACCTTGTGTGTGTGTGTGTGTGTGTGTGTGTGTGTGTGTGTGTGTGTGTGTGTGTGTGTGTGTGTGTGTGTGTGTGTGTGTGTGTGTGTGTGTCTGTGTGTGTGTGTGTGTGTGTGTGTGTGTGAGAGAGAGAGAGAGAGAGAGAGAGAGAGAGAGGTTAGGAGTTGGTATGAGAATGATAGATGTTAAGAGTAAGAGAAAGATTAGGATTTAGTGAGATTGAGTGAGTGATTTTTTTTTTTTGTGTGTGTGTGTGTGCATGAAGGGGAGAGAGGGATTGAGAGAGGGAGAGAGGTGAGAGAAAGATAAAAACTATGAAAATATTCTTACCTATCTATTCACTCTATGTTTGGAAAATAATGACTCCCTATCTTAGACCACGATTGTTTCTAATGGATGGTAGAGAAAATATTGATTTAATATTATTATTTTAGTTGCATTATGTTATATATCTCTTTAATATATTTCTAACTCATTTTGAATGGAATCAATTGGAGTCTAGATGAAAAAGTTATGACTTCCAGAGTGGAGCTTATTTTTATTTCTTTAAAATCTGATCAAGTTTTGAAGAGATTTTCATACTAGAAACCCAATCAAGATTTTTTTAAATTTATTTTTTCTAGGCTTTGTACCCAAGCCTAGTCACTTTTTGAAATTTCAAAAAACCTGATTGGGTTATTCATAACCTAATCAGGTTATTGACATTTTGTTTTGTTTTGGTGGTGTCCACTAAATTGTACACCATCTTGGTGCACACACCTGTAGTGTCAACATGAGCCCAACTACTTATGTTGGCTCAAATTATTTTTCTACAATAGATTTTGACATGTGTACATGAAAAATTAAAGAGTGTTGTACAACTATGGTCAAAGATCTTGAGAATGTGGCTTTATCAATTGATCATGTACAAGAGGTGGACATAATTGAGATGGAAGATGTTGCTAGATTCATAAATAACCCATCTACAAAAGTAGACACATTTCCATCCATGATGAAATAATTCTATGATAATTATTATACAAACGAAGATCACAATATGATTTTAATCTTTGAAGAATATGTGATGTACTTACATCATTATGGAGAAGTGTAGTCCATATAGTAAATTTACATCTTTCATATTTTTACTTTTTACTTCATGTGAATAATTATACTAGGAAATATATTTCTCCTTTCATTTATGTGCGAGAACAATAAAATTTAATTTTTCACTAATCAGTTCAAATTCTTCTAAAGTATACTTGTAGACATTTCAAACATGTTATCTTGACCATTGTGTTTGTAATATTAAAGTCGTTACATGACATAAATCAATATGTTGATCATTAAAATATGCATAATTTAATTGATGCGCTAATTCTAACTATTAACCTACTCTAAAGAATAATATTCATTTGATACTCATTTTAAGTATAGTCATTACCTAATTAGCATTAAGTAACCCTTCATCGTGCACTATTCATGGTAAACATAATTATCCCTAGCCAATGGTTCATATATAAATGTAACTAAGAAAATCATAAAACTACTTAAGGAACATCATAATCCTTATATTTCTCTATAATGCTAAGAGGAATTGTAATGAGAAGAAGATGTTCTGCTAAATGTAACTCTAAGCATAATCATAACCCTAATAATATGTCTAAGCATAACTCTAATATTAAATCTAAACCTAAAACTAACTCTAACTTTAACCATGGTCCTACTTCTTTCCCTGACTTTACCCATGAATATGAGAATATACTAATTATATATAGGGAATCTTCTATAAAAATAAAAATAATCTAAAATCCCAACCCTTACTCCCATGCTAACTGCAACTATGACTCTAAGAAAACTTCTAAATGTAACCCTTTCTCCAATCATGTTTCCTAAGCATTATATCTATTTTGAACTCAATCGGTATTATAGGTCCTTACCCTAACCCTAACCATATCCTTGACCCTTACCCTAACCTAGGCCCTAACCCTATCTCTAATGATAACCATAACCATAACTCTAACCCTAACTCAAACCCTAACCCTAACTCCCACTCTTCCCTTAAACCTAAATAAAATATGCTCTATATAGTTAATTCAAATATTTCAATTTTCAATTATTACCTAATGTGAATAATTGTACCCCAAACCTAACCTTAATTGTGATTTTAAATATAACCCTAATGTTAACCCCAAATATAACCCCAACTCTAATTATAAACTTAATCTTAATCCTAACCCAAATTCTAATCCTTTCTCTACCCGTATCTCTAACTCTGACCCTAACCCTAACCCTCACTAGTACATTTTCCCTTGCTTTTCAACCAAAACTTTCTACCAAAGGCCATATTGGCCTATGATTTCTTTTCTTTTTCTTTTTTATGCCCATGTTGGTTGAAATTTTGACCAAATTAGGCTTTTTTATGCTCAAGTTGGTCAAAATCTTGACCAAATTAGGTTTACAATGAAAAAAAAAGAAAATACTATTCATCATTTTGTTATTTGGCAAGTTTGTTTGGTGGGTTTGTTTGGTGGTGGGAGTTTGTTGTTCAGTATGTGCTTGGACTATATAGGAACACCTCTTGGCATAACAAGACCTTGAGGTAAATTCCAATTGCTCAAAGCTTACAAATGCTTATAGGTTGGAATGATATATATGTAACATTTTCATTATGTAAAACTACATAAATTTTTCATAGAAAAAATCTATGCAAAAAAATTAGGGTTAAATCTTTTCATTGAAACTTGCCATAGATCCATTCTTCTACATCATAACTTGTACTCTTTATGTGTGCATGGCTCTTTGGCACTATATCACTCTATTGTGTGTGTGTGTGTGTGTGTGTATACTTTTGGTAGATTATGAATGTGCCTCTAATGTATAATATTATCATGTTTTATAATTTATAAGGTATCTACTTGTTACTATGATATGTTTAACATAAATTTCAGAATTTTTGAAGAGAATAAGAAAACTGCTAGTCTCTTTAGTCTTTGAAGCATGGTGAACCTAGGTATGACATGATACAATCTCTCACTAAAACTTAGTGTAGATCCTTTCCCGTGCTAAATATTAGCAACATGAGCATCATGAAGGTCTAATCTCTGGAGTTTGACATAATGTTGGTTTGAAGGATGGTGTTACTGTTGAATATACAGATTCCATCAGGAGAATGATGAGGAATGAAAGGTTTCACATAAAAGAATTCTAAATTCTATAATCTACTACCACTCAATGAATGAATACACTCACTAATTGATAGGAGAGAAGTTGAATGAATATAATAGTTTAAAGATGCTAAGATTTGCTTACTCTTGTCTAACAAAGAGATGTGTCCAAAAAATATATAGATAAATGCAATATTGCTAAGGATTATCTTTTAGTTTGGTTCATTTAGCATCATCTGTAACCTCTAATACCTAGGTAACATCTCTAAGAACAATTTCTCTTGGCACATAATATGGGTGAATTTGAGTGAGGTGACCAAAATTTCATTCAAAACCATATGTGCAGATATAAACATTAAGCACAACATGTATAGTAATTTTGTAGATATATTTTCCTATCAAGAAAGACCATGCCTGGCAATATGAACCTAGAATAAAATAACAATAAAATTGAAATATTGTGCTCTTAGTTCTAAATAAAAGATGATAAATGTTATTGTCCTTGCAAAAAGTGTAAGTGCTTAAAGAATCAAAGAATTCTAATCAGAACAACCTAGACTCATTGTAGGCAACATGGTCACGTTGAAGTGGGCCACAATTTTTGTCAATTGGTAAATGTGGATTTCCAACTAGAGGAACATGAAGTTGTGAATATCCAAGCTAAGGATAAAACTTCCATGGAAGAAAATGATAATGTGCTAGAGGACATGATTAAAGAAGATGCAATTGGCATGGATGATTAAGATTCTCATGATGATGGTACTAGCGCATCTAATAATGATGAAAAAGATGGTCTTAACATACCTATACTTGAGAAGGCACACGAGCCCATATACCAAGAATTCCAAACAACTCTTCTCTTTGCTATAGTGTTGTTGGTGAACTTGAAGGTTATGAATGGTTTATCCAATGTAGCAATGTCATGTATGCTAAGGTATGTCATTTTTGTCATCTTTAATGTTAGAATACCATTAATATTCATTATATTAAAAATTCATATTTTTGGTTGTAGATTAATAGGTTATTTTTAATTACCATCATAAAACATTCTATCTCATTCGTACCAAAAATTATCTGCCATTATGAATCAAATTGGAATGAAGTATTAGAGAATACATGTATGTCATAATGATCACATTCTATATCATAAGCAACATGAATTTACAATAGGGTAAAAGTATAAAGTTGTGTCACCTTTTAGGCTAACTTATCAAAATGACTGAATTTGAGAATTTCCATCTAAAAATCAATTCTGTGCAAACATATAATCTAGATTAATTCATTCTAGCTAAGTTATATATGGTCTCGCATTTTTTCAATTGGAAAAGTCTATTAAATGAATGTTTTATAGTAGTTTGTATCCAATTACTAAAAAAATAAAATTATCTCAAAAAAATAGCGTTTCAATAAATCTTACTATTTTTTATGATATTTTTTAATAAAATATAAACACCAATTTATAGAGCTAAGAGTCAATAATATTTTCATATGAATTTTATAGTGTCTTAATTAGATATAGTATATTGTAATTAAAAAGTTCTACAAGCATGTATTTTGACACTCGAATAGATGTTGATTTTGAGAAAGAAAAAAATATTAAATCATATCAAAAAAATTTAAAAATAATATGACATTCTAGAGGAGAGAATGCTCTTCAAGAATGTATAATTTTTCTTCTAGTTAGAGTAGATTTCTTTTCTAAAATGTGGTGGGAGATGAAAACTATCAATTTCAGGTGAGTTGAAATTTGAATCAATATAAAAGAGAAAATATAGGTCTAAAGCCATTTTTCAAATTATTCTAGCTACATATGTTATCAAAATCATAGTCTAAGATCAAAGGGAGATAAGTTTATTTTCATATAGTTCTGCGGTGGGAACTAGACTCCTAATTTTTATCATTTTTCAATAGCTAAAAAATTATCTATAAAAATTAGGAAAATATATCAATTCTTATTCCAAATAATTATTAAATTTTATTTTATTTTTTGATCGATAAATGGCCTAGGCCACGATAATTTTATTATATGAAAAGAATAATTTATAGTATCATTCTCCATTCAAACAGGCACTGGTAGGAAAGAATAGAGAAGAAAACCTCTAGTCTTGCCCGGGACAAATGTCATATCTTATTACAAATTGAAAGGGGCATACCCCAGTGAACTAAAACTAGAAAAATAGTTAAATCAAAATATCATCAAAATATGGTAATGCCCCTAAACACATCATTTTCATTTGAAACTCATAGTTTCTCTTCAAGGTATAGTACCAAATATCCATTTGTGAGTGCATCTGAAGCTTGAAAATAGCCAACCAACTAAGAATGTTAAAATGTTAGTAAAACTAATAATATATCAATAGAAAGGGAGAGAAAGGGAACATCCTTCCAAAGGGGGTCAAGCGAACAATCAAACATGAAAGGTTAGAGGACATTAAATGAGACCATGAGAGGATTACCCTGAAAAATTAATAGATCCATAAGCTAGACTATTAATAGATCCATTTTGAATAAATCAATCTAAAATAAAACAAGAAATTGAAACAGACCATGAAGAGATCCTATTTAATCAGCTATTTGATAGACCAAAGTAGATCACTAAAAGAGAGCATGGTCTAAAGAAGATTAATCCTTATAGAACCTCAAAATGCCACCCTAGGAAGAGTTTCTGCTAGATGAATGGGCATGAATCCCTTCCAAATCCCTCTTTTTATAGAATGAGACCCTAACCAGCTGTATCATTCCAAGAAGAGTTAGAGCAGATGTTATAAACAATGCATACAATATTTAAAAGGTAAATCTATCATAAATTATATGCATTGTTCCAAATATCATAAATTCAAGCCTTTTGGATATCACAAAATCACAAAGAGACCATATCAACAAAAAATCAATATGTTGTAACCAAATTTGATAGCTTGTTTATCCACTAACTAACATCTAGTTCAAGAATTCTCACTAAGGATCGAGCGGCCTATATATTACTTCAACAACTAATGAGTGCCATTTATGTCATTATTACAATCTATGATCTAAAGAATTGGCAGATACACCATCAAATTAATAATCTAAACCTAGTTGGAAATAATTATTAAAAATTATAATCCTAAACTTCATCCATTTTTACACTTTTTATTCGTTTACTTCATTTTCAAATTCAAAATATTAATATTAATTTTATGTCATTAAAAAGGTGATCAATTATATTTTTGTTAGCCTTTTCCTTTACCAAAGGGTGACATAGGTTTGTGCTTTTACCTAATAGAATGCCTTGATTGTCATATTAGTAGATATTGGTCATATTGAATAACAAAAAAGGTGCCTCCCAAGGTTCTTCGGTACATTCCTATTATTCTACATCTTTAACGATTATTTAGGTGCATTAGCTTGGTACAATTTATGGATTACCATGCTCGCAATAGATGTCAATATGACATAATGTGAATGCTTGTAGATGGTTCTACATTTGAAGAGATAGAAGAAAAATGACCACACTTTAAAGAAGAACCTCATAATCACAAGCTTGCACTGGTAGCAAATGACATCAATCCATTTGGAGATATGAGATATGTTTACTTAATGTGGCTTGTTTTTGTTATTAATAATAACATTTCTCCTTAGATGTCCATAAAGAGGGAGCATATCACCCTAGCATTTTATAGGTAGGCTACCATAGAGTTTTAGGGGCTGCCCTTTAGAATAGTAGGGAGGAGAGTTGGTAGATGATATAGATTAGAGATTATACTATTTTCTTGGAGCTAGAAGGAATCAGCTATTGGGTCTACCTATGTAACTACCTTTGTTTATAATGTTTTCAATGATTGTATCAGGTATTTTTTCATTTAATAGTTATCTAAATTAATTTATAAACAATGCATCAAAATGGTTATAATAATTATGTAATTTTTATGTTCATTCAATTACTAGGTAAGTATCAAGTTGAAGATATGAATGTGTATATTGAGCCCCTTATTGATGAGTTGTTGAAGTTATAGAATGGGGTCACTATGTATGACATCTCTAGACCAATAAGACAAAGAGGATTTCAATTCCATGCAATGCTTGTATGGACAATACATGATGACCTAGGCTAACTCATTTTTGTGATATGTTATATTGTTAAGGTTACATATTTTTGGCCTATTATAGTGATTACACATTATTTTTGTATACTTAAGTTGCCCATGATAATTGTACATGATTTTTTAGGTCTTCAGACAAAGGTAAAATTCACATGTCCAGATTGTGGTCCAAAGATGAAATCTTGTCATTAAAAAAGGTTTAGGAAAACATATGAGTTTAGACACTTTCTCCACAATAATCACAAGTATCAAATTACTAAAAATATCTTTTTCATGAGAAAGAAGAGACAACATCGAGGCTACAAAGAATGACACCTCATTTATGGAAGTTAGAATATGATTGATGAAATCATTGAGGTAATGTCTAGTTTATGGTCTGAAGTTTGAAATTTATATTTTGATATTTTTTTAATTTAGTAATGATGTAACTAATACTTGTAAAGGTCATCAAGGCATCCATGACCAACTTTCTAGAGGAATAAAAAGTTATTCTACTCAATTTATTAGGTTACCATACTACACGGATCTCTCAATCATGTATTAGTTTGATATTATGCATATTAGAAAGAATGTAATAGAGATACTATGGAAAATATTGGATGGAAGGTATGATAGAGAAAAAATTATCAAAATTTGTAATGACATTCATTAATACAACCATGCACTGAAATATTTCATTGAATCAAATAGGAATAGAGACTGCATAAATATAAGTGCCCTTCCTATTGGAAATATAAATGAAAAGCTCATTGTTGTTGAAGATCAAAGACGAAGATTGTTGTAAAAGAATGTTTTCAATCATTATTTTTTCATTGATGTCAAATGTGCTATTTGTAGGGATGATATTTTCTTATAAGATCCAAGTACTATCACTTAGTTAATTGATGACGAGGATTCGATCAACAAGATGTAACTAGAACACCTAAGGGAAAGTTTGAGTTATGATGATGAAATGAAGTGCAAGGATCATTTAAGACAATGGTTAAGTAATGTATTGATGACATACTCAAAGATACAGAGGTTGGTGACACTTAGAAACATTGAAGGAAAAAGTTGTAACAAGGTTGACTGCAAAGCTTAAACTAAGATCATAAGTAGGTGTCAAGCAAGTTAATTGAAGCCAAGCAAATTTTCAGTAGGAGCTGAGTTTCAAAAATTTCTAGTGTGTGCTGAGTGATCTTCATATGCCAAGTAAATATTAGGTGCCAAGCATCAAAAAAAATTTAGTTGGTGCCAAGTGATCTTTAAGTGCTGAGCATCAGGAAAAACTTAGTTGATGTTGAGTAACATAGTATGTGCTAAGCACCAATATTTCAATAGTGTTGAGTTGCTGCATTATTTCAAAAGATGAAGAATCGCCAAATCTAAGTGGACATAGTGGTTCCATTGAATTTTTTGAATGAGTTGGAAGATAAGGATGATGAGTTGTTGGCATAGAATCCTATGTAAACTATTTTTTTAGCAAATTCTAAAAGATTATTCAAGCAGTTTCTAGAGAAAACAAAATATGGGTTAGATGCAATGAATCCTACCTAATCCATGCAAATTAAAAATTAATAAAATGGAAGAATAAGTAGGAAAAGGTACTCCAAGACTTCTATTTAATAAGTCATAGACCAAGAAGCAAAGAGTTTTTCACACTATTGCTACTAAAGAACCAAATTTGCAAAGTGGTTAGAAGGGTGTGAAGGAGAAGACATCTAAGACAAGGAAGAGCATAGAGGCTCTACTTCTACAAGTGGTCATGAAGAGATGATTGCACTAGTACATGAGTATGGAGACTCAAGGTGAAAAATCTTGAAAGGAGGGCAAGCTATGAAGAGTTGTAAAGATTGAAGGCCAGGCAAGGGTATGAGTTGAGAAGTGATTTGAAATCTACAAGATAAGTTGTAGTCAAGTCAAGATTTTCTAATACTCTCTAGAAATTGTATTAGATTTGAAAATCTTATGGTCTTAGGTTGGCCTAACAGCCATTTGTAAATATTTTAACAAGGTGGCATTCCAAGTGAATGTTCTAAAGTCCTTTATCTAGGCCTACTTCTAATAAGGTGGCTAAATCCTCTAACAAGGTCACATTTAATAGTGTGTTGTAAGCCTTTAACAAGGTAGGCCTTTCATAGGGCATCACTTTAGAAGGGTAAAAATTGAGTAGCATGTTACTAGTGGTTTTTTCCAAATTTGGTATTCACGTAAATCATTGTGTCATGTATTGATTTATTGTGTGTTATACTTGCATGTTGATTTATAGTAACTTGTTGACTAGATAAGTTAAAGCTTGGATGAATGAATGGTTGAATGGATCCATTATACTTAGTGAAAAGTTTAAATAGGACATTTGGACCTTGAATAACTAATTTACACACCTCCCCCCCCCCCCAAGTTATTCTAAAGAAATTCTAACAATTGCTAGCAGAGCCATCTACTGATTTGGTTTCAAGGTGCTATAAGCAAGAAGATCAAGATGTCAAAGAGGGAAGTTCCCAAGCTCAACAAAGATAACTTTTTTGCATGGAAAAGTTTGATTAAATTGCACCTTGGATGAATAGGTGATTATGCACAAACCTCAATTGGAACAGAACATGTAACTCTAGCAAGACCTCTCACTACAGATGATTTGAACAAAAAGAAGGAGCATAACCAAGAAATGTTGGAGATTGCCTCTACACTCAGCTATGCAGAATATAATGATATCAAAGACTGTGACAATACATTCAAAATGTGGAAAACCTTGTCAAAAATCTATGGAGGAGATCAAAATATCCAGAGAGCAAAGAGAGAAAGATTAAGAGGAAAGTTTGATGACACGAAGATGGAGGAAGGTGAAAATGTTGCTCAGTATGCTACAAGAATGAAAGAAGTGGTGAGTGAAATAAGAAGTCTAGGTGGACAATTGGAAGAAGAAACAACTATTAGCAAATACTTAAGAACTCTACTCCCTATCTATGCTATAAGAGTTTCATCCATCCAAGAGCTGAGGTGTGTACAAGGGAACACACTAACCTAAAAAGGAATAGTTGGAAGACTTACTACATTTGAGCTATCCAATTTTGATAACTACAGACCTGAGAACCTTGAATCTAATTTTCAATCCAAGATGACAATAAAAGATACTAAGGAGGACACATCAAGCAAGAGAAGAAGAAAAAAAAAAGATGCATCTAGCGATAGCAGCACAGATAAGGAAGATGTGGAACAATTAGAAGCACTACTAGCTAGGAGATTCCATAGAGGAAAAGAAAAATTCAAAGGTAAGCTCCCTATCATATGTTTAAATTGCAAAGCAGTAGGTCATATAGTTGTAATATGTCAACAAAAGAAGAATTACAAAGGAGGAAACAAGTTCAAAAACAAAAGAGAATATGACAACAAAGATTACAAGGAGAAAGGCAAGAGATGCTACGTTGTTGAAGAGGACTCTAATGAGAATGATGATGAAGTAGTCTATGTAGCCATGCAAGATGAATCAAAGAAAGATGAAGATGAAGCAAGAACATTGATTACCTATGTGAATAAGAATGACAAGTGGATCATAGACAGTGGATACTCACATCACATGACAGGAGACAAAAGTAAGTTCATTACCTTCACTCAATGTGATGGAAATAGTGTTAGATTTGGTAATGATGCCCCATGTAAAATTAAAGGAAAAGGCTCTATTAGACTTATAGAAAAAATTTCATGTGATAATGCATACTATGTTGAGGGATTGAACTACAACTTGTTGAGTGTATCATAGTTAGGGAATGTAGGTTGCAAAGTTGATTTTTGGAAACAAAACTACCAAGATCTATGACACTAATGGAAATTTGATAGGAAAAGGTGAACAAACTAGGAGTAACCTATTTTATCTAGATATGGAAGATGCAACATGTCTTGTTGTTAGACTTGATGATGTGTGGTTGTGGCATAAAAGGTTGTGTCATGTTAACTTTGATAACCTAATTAGCATTAGCAAGAAAAAGAAAGTATGAGGGTTGCCTAAGTTGAAAAAACCTAAAAACACAATATGCAAACAATGTCAACTAGGAAAGATGACTAAGTATAGTTTCAAAAGAAAAATATACACTTCTAATGAATTACTAGAGTTAGTTCATACAAATTTATGTAGTCCAATAGAAGTACAAAGCTACCTAGGAGATAGATACATAATGCTATTTGTAGATGACTATTCTAGGATGTTGATTGCTATGTTCTTAAAGAAAAAATCTGATGCATTCCAAATGTTCAAGTGGTATTTGGCTAGGGTTGAGAAGGAAATGAGAAAGAACCTAAAATGCCTGAGGTCAGACAAAGGAGGTGAGTTCACATCAAGAGAGTCTGAAACATTCTGCAATGATAAAGGTATCAAAAGGAAAACATCAACACCAAGAACTCCACCACAGAATGGTATTGCTAAAAGAAGGAATAGGTCAGTGATTGACTATGCTAGAACCTTGATGATGGAGAAAAATGTTGCACTTAAGTACTGGAGAGAAGTTGTACGTACTAAAGTCTACACACTAAATAGAGTTCAAGTCAAGAAAGGCACACATGCAACACCTTTTGAATTATGGTGTGGTCATTCACCTAATGTTAAAAATTTCAAAGTATTTGGTTGTAAATGTTATATTCTAAAAGATAATAAAAAATGGAAAGTTTGATGCAAAAAGTGGTGAAGGCATATTCCTTGGATATTCCACTAAAAGTAAGGCATATAAGTTTTTGAATATTAACACTAACAAAGTTGTGGAGAGTGCAAACATCAATTTTGATGAGCATGCAGAAGTTTGAGTAGATGAGTCAAAGAAAATAGAGGATTATAGATCCTTTGTATACTTCTATGAAGGAATGATAGTTGAAGACAATGCTATGAATCAAGTCAAGAATCAGCAACAAACTTCAATATCTGTTGAGTCTTAGCCTATTATTGCCAAGCTGTATTTAGAAGTCGAGTTGTAGAACATAGAAAATGCACATTCTAATTTTTAAAAGAGTATGCAAGAAAGTAATGATGAAATGCTAGATGAAGAAGAACAAAATGACTTTGAAGTTGAAGGATCAAACATAGAAAGAAGGATTGAACCCAGATTAGCCAAGTATGTAAGAAGACATCACCCTGTAGATCAAATCATTGGTGACAAGGATGCCAGACCAATGATAAGGAATAGGCTCAAGAATGAATCATGTCTGCTAAGCAAGGTTCAACCCAAAATAGTGAAAGATGCACTACAAGATGATGACTGGTATAAAGCCATGAAAGAAGAGATAGATCAAATAGAGAAAAAAAAATGTGGTCTCTAGTTCCTAGACCAGCTAATAAGAATGTGATTAGTACAAAATGGGTGTTTAGAAACAAACTTGATGAGAATGGTGAAATAACAAGAAACAAAGCCAAACTAGTTTGCAAAGGCTATGCACAAGAAGAAGGAGTGGATTATGGAGAGACATTTACCCCTGTTGCAAGAATGGAAGGAGTAAGAACATTACTTGCATATGCTGCATACAATGGTTTCAAAGTCTACTAGATGGATGTAAAGTCTACTTTTTTGAATGGTATATTGGAAGAGGAAGACTACATAGAACAACTAGAGGGATTTGTTGATGAGAAGAACAAGGATATGGTCTACAAGCTACACAAAGCACTTTATGGATTGAAGCAAGCACCTAGATCATGGTATGAGAGGTTGCACAAATATCTTGTGAAAATAGGATTTGAAAGAACATATGACAACGACAACTTGTACATCAAAGATGAAGAAGGTAAAGACATTTTGATATCAGAAATCTTTGTTGATGATATAATATTTGGAGGAAAAGATGTTTTATGCAAAGATTTTGCTGATCAAATGAAGCATGAATTTGAGATGTCAATGTTTGAAAAAATCAAATTCTTTGTTGGATTAAAAGTACATCAGTTGAAGCATGGCATATTTTTGACCTAATCCAAATATATCAAGGGAGTACTAAAAATATATTTGGGCTAGAAGACTCAAAACCAGTCAGCACACCAATGGTAATAGGCCATAAGCTATGCAAAAATGATGAGTCTATTGAAGTAAATAAAACATTGTATAGGTCAATGATTAGCAAGCTGTAATATGTTGTACATAGTAGACCAAACATTGCATTAGCTATTGAAATAGTAGCAAAATTTTTTACAAATCCAAGAGAAAATCACTTAATGGTAGTGAAAAAAATATTAAGACACCTGAAAGGAATTGATGACTTTGCTTTGTACTACAAGAGAAATGAGAAATTTGGATTGAAAGCTTACATTGATGCAGATTGGGGAAGTAACATTGATGATAGAAAAAGCACCAGTGATGGAGCACTTTTCTTAGGAAATAGGTTGATTACATGGACAAGAAAAAAGAAAAGCTACACCTCACAATCCTTTACTAAAGCTAAATATGTGGCAGTTGCTATAAACTACACCAATATTGTATGGATCAAACATTTGCTACAAGGTATGAAGGAAGAAGTAACTAAACCTATGACACTTTATTGTGATAATACAAGTGTGATCAATATATAAAAGAATCCAATAATGCATACTAAAACCAAACATATTGCAATCAAGTATCACTATGTAAGAGAGCTAGTAGATGACAAAACAAGTGAAGATGGAATATGTTAGCTCAAAGGAATAGATTTCTGATATCATCACAAAAGCACTACTTAAAGATGCTTTTGAGTATCTTAGAGGTAAGTTAAGGCTACTTAAACCAAAAATCAAGTATGTCTTGCATCAAATAAGCTGAATATTGAAGATTTCATACATTGATGCAAAAGATGTTTACTTTGGGATCCATGCCTAAAGTAGTAGAAATGCTAAGATTCGAAATCAATCATAAGCAAAGTGATAGAGGGAGACAGTAAATGAACTTGTAAAAGCTACCTCTTCATATTAAGATGCAAATATGACTTTGGCATTGCTATCAAAGAGGGAAAAGTAAGCAACTGATCAACAACTATGGAACATAAAGGATCAAAAAAGAGGGATGAGTAGACAATTGATCAAATAAAGATAGAGGGAGATTTTAGAGGTTGATTAGAATAGTAGAAGATAAGTAATATAGAGGAAGAAATTCCAAGAACAAGGATACAACATCAAAGAGGGAGATGCTTAAATGAAGCAATCAGAATAGTAGAAGAAGATTCTAGTCTGATGGTTGATCAGTTTGATTTTCCATTAATGCCAAAGAGCAAGATTGTTGTAAGAGAATGTTTTCAATCATTGTTTTGTCATTAATGTCAAACCTTCTTTTGTAGGGATGATATTTTCTTATAAGATCCAAGTACTCTCACTTAGTTGATTGATGAAGAGGATTTGATCAACAAGATGTAACAAGAGCACCTAAGGGAAATGTTGAGTTGTGATGATGAACTAAAGTGTAAGGATTAGTTATGAAAATGGTTAAGTAATTTATTGATGACATACTCAAAGATACAGAGGTTGGTCACACTTAGAAACATTGAAGGAAGAAGTTGTAACAAGGTCGACTGCAAAGCTTAAACTAAGATCATAAGTAGGTGTCGAGCAAGTTAGTTGAAACCAAGAAAATTTTTAGAAGGAGCCGAGTAATAAAAATTTCTAGTGTGTGCCGAGAGATCTTCATGTCTTGAGTAAATATCAGGTGTTGAGCATTTTTGGGTGTTCGTTTTGCACAAGATCAATGGCAGGAATCCATAGTGCAATTTCTCTCTTGAAAAGCAAATCTTTTTAAAGATCCACTCCAAGGTTCAGTGTTTATCTTGGTACGTACCAAAATTCGCTTAGTAGAAGATAAATGTGAGTGTTCACAAGGAGGCCTTTGCTAGTTCTAAAACCCTTTTATCTCAAAATTGAAGTAAAATTTGTTCGTTGTCTCAAAATATCACACCAAGAGAACAATATTTTTCTATTTTTCTATTTTTCAATGAATACAACTCTAACAATGCAGCTACTATGAGGTCCTATTGTAACAGGGGGTTACCAAAGTAAATAATGAAACTAAAAGCAAATAACATGAAATCAAATAACTTGAAATTGAAATTCCTAAATGGACATAAGCTAGAGAACACAACATGCTGCGAGTTAAGCCTTCGAAGAAATCGGTAGGAAACCATTGAAAATAGGAGTAGCGCTTTCTAGAATCCACTGATGCAATCGTTAGTGAGAATTTTTAACAAATTGAATAATGTTTCACTCTTCATCAAATTGCAAGGCCACAGAAAGTGCACTGATCTGAGACAAAAATCTATGTAGACACAATCGGGTGATCTCTTCTCAAGCTCGTTACATCAACAAAATTCATATATCTGTAGCAAACACCAGAACTAAAAGATCGCACAACCAGAAACAATGCAATAAACCTTTGGCTTAATCACAATCTCATGAATAAAATCCAGAAAAAAATGACACATTTAGGCAAGAATAACTACACTCTGAATGCCACCACCAAAAGCATAACTTTATTGCATAACAATGGCGGCCCTTTTTACATTTTACAATGGGGTATTTATAAAAAATCATCTCCTCAATTTGTGTTGAGAGTGAGAGATATTTTCATGTAATAAAATGCTTTTAAAACATTTAAAACAAACTAAATATATACAAACTAACAATCTAACTGGTGCATAGAGGGACTCCATCCATATTATATTCATTAATTGGATGCATGAGCACTTTACATGTCAAAAATAATGAAAGCATGAGAGAGAAAGTAGGAAGAAGACATCAGTCGAAGTGAAAGTGCATGGAGGCATCAAAAATAGAAGTTGGCCCTTCACTTGATGTGTGTCAGAGTTAACTTGCCATCAAAATGTGCTCCCAATGCATGGAAAGTGCTATTTTTGGAACTGGCAGTCAAATGTCGGCGCACCTCTAAATTGCAAAGCTACGGAGCTCAAAAAATGCAAAGTTGCAGACCTGCATGAAAATGTGGAGCTGCAAACCTGTAGACCTGCATAGCTATAGACCTGGGGACCTACATAGCTACGAAGCTGCAAACCTCAGAAGCTCAATTCACCAAATAATCAAAGTTCTCAATTTTTAAAATGGTTTCTGAGTTTTTCTCAAATGGGGTTTTAGATCACGTTTTGTATATGCTCCATGCCCCTTTCTAATGATTTACACCCTCTTTATAGCCAATTACTTTCATAAACTTACACTCCCTCTACTTCTTCAATCAAAAATCTCAAGGCACCTGCATTGAATCTTGTCCCCAATAGCTGCATAAGATGAGGAACCTGGTTTTCTTTATGTGTCCAACCTCTTTATCTTTGACCTTTGTCTTCTCTCCATCTATCCAATCATTCCTTTTTGGAGGTCTTTTGCTCAAAATTGCAATTCAAAACCTTCATCGATCCCTAAAACTGGATAGTCAAAGGTTCACAGTTTTAGGAACTGAAATTAGATCTTCACTTCTTCTTTCCAATGGTGTAAGCGGTTCTAAATTTTGAGCTATAGGTCAAAATTTATGACCTCGACAAGTTGAGGATGTCATTTTTACCTACAAAAGAAGAAAATATTAGTTCATAGAGTTAACGATGCATAGTAAAGACACACTAGCTACTCAAACAAAATTGGAGGTGAATCCTAAAATCTGGTTGAGTCTAAAATCTTGAAACCCTAAAATTTGGCTAAGTATGGAATTTTGAAGCCCTAAAATTTTCTAGAATCTTTACCTTATCTCGGGGAGGTCTGAAACCTATCTCAAAAGATTCGTTGCATATATTAAAATATATCTTAAGTATAAGTTGACGTATAACTTATACTTAAACGATATATTTTAAACCCCTTTCATTTATTTGGACATGTACACCAGGATGGAGGGCGCAAGCACAGAGCCTCCATGAGAGGCATGCGTAATGCCTCCATGGAGGACGCACGTGCGCACACCTCCATGAGAGATGCATGTGGCGCCTCCATGGAGGGCATGCGCATGCACCTCCATGAGAGGCACATGTAGTGCCTCTAGGAGTGCACACAGTGCAACGTCTCCATGAGAGGCGCGCAAGGTGCCTCCATGAGAGGCTCATGCGGCGCACCTTCCATGGAGATGTGTGTGACGTACTCTCCATGAAAGGTGTGCGCGTGGCGTAAAATTTTTAATTTTAATTTTAATTTTAATTTTTTTTCAATTTTTTTTTGTGTTTTTCAATTTTTTTATTTTTTATTTATTTTTGTAATTTTTTCAAAATTTTTGACTCTAAAATTCTAAGGTCTAATAAAACTCTTCTTCTCCCAACTCCCAAACTATGAGTCAGGGAGTCAAAAAAAGTAGGGGGCTCCCATTCCTATTGAGAAATGGGCCATGTGTTTTGGATACCACAACAAGCATTAGAAAATTTCAGTTAGTGTCGAGTGATCTTCAAGTGTCGAGCATCAAGAAAAGCTTAGTTGATGCCGACTAACATAGTATGTGTTAAGCACCAGTATTTCAATAGTGTCAAGCTATTGTATTATTTCAAAACATGAAGAATCTCCAAATCTAAGCTAACATAGTGGTTACATTAAATTTTTTGAACGAGTTGAAAGATAAGGATGATGAGTTGTTGGCACAAAATCTCATGTAAACCATTTTTGAGTGAATTCTATATGATTATTCAAGAAGTTTCTAGAAGAAATAGAATATGGGTTAGATGAAATGAATCCTACATAATGCATGTGAATTAGAAATTTTAAAAATGGAAGAATTGAGTGGGAAAAGGTACTCCAAGACTTCTATTTAAGAAGTCATAGACCAAGAAGTAAAGAGTTGTTGATACTATTGCTGCTAAAGAGCCAAATTTGCAAAGTGGTTAGAAGGGTGTCAAGGAGAAGACATCTAGGAGAAGGAAGAGCACACAGGCTCTACTTCTACAAGTGGTAATGAAGAGATGATATCACTGGTAAATTGAGTATGGAGAATCAAGGTGACAAAGCTTGAAAGGAGGGTAAGTGGTCAAGAGTTACAAAGATTGAAGGCTAGGCAAGGGTATGAGCTAAGAAGTGATCTAAAATCTGCAAGATAAGTTGTATGTTGCAGTCAAGTCAAAATTTTCTAATACTCTCTAGAAATTGTATTAGATTAGAAAATCCTATGGACTTAGGTTGGCCTAGTAGCCATTTGTAAATCCTTTAACAGGGTGGCATTCCAAGTGAATTTTCTAAAGTCCTTTAACCAAGCCCACTTTTAATAGGGTGGTTAAATCCTTTAACAAGGTCACATTTAATAGTGTGTTGTAAGCTTTTAATAGGGTAGGCCTTTCATAGGGCATCACTTCAGAAAGGTGAAAATTGAGTAGCATGTTAGTGGTGGTTTTTCCCAAATTTGGTTTCCATGTAAATTATTATGTCATATGTTCATTTATTATGTGTTATACTTGCATGTTGATTTACAGTAACTTGCTGACAAGATAAGTTAAAGCTTGGATGAATGAATGGTTGAATGGATCCACTATACTTAGTGAAAAGTTTGAATAGGACATCTAGACCTTGAATAATTGATTCACCCCCCATCTCGGTTATTCTAAAGAAATTCTAACACTTCTTTGGTTATTAAGGGAGAAAAAGAATGATGCATTAAATGAAGTCAAAAAAAAATTCCCACAGGATTTGCTACAAATATAAGTAGTCTTGTATTAAAGAAAGATGATTTTGGGCCAGGGTTAAAAATACATGATTGACATACCTTTGTCAAGGTAGGACATGTTCTCTATTTACAATATATTTGTAAAATTGCGTGTACTACTTATTGTATTATTTCACAATATATTGTAAACATCATTTTTTAATGATTATAATACATCCTACCTCTATCCCCCCTACACTAGTTTGACAACAATATTAAACAAGTTATATATGATCTTGAAAAATACATGAGGTTAGAAGTGTTCTTTCTTAGATTTGTTGTGCATATATTATATTTATGACCTACTTTATTTTTTATCTAATCTATTGTATATTTTTATCTGAAATCTTGTTTATATGTTCTTGTGTTTTGAATTTATTTTAGATGGTTATCATCCAAAGAAATGCAAAATTGTCCACCTTCAACTTTTTTCAATGCTCAAGAGCACTAACTCATACATTAAGTTGATGAGATTGAATTGTGTGGACTTGTACAAACTAGATCAATGTGGATGGTTGAAAGGCACTTGAAATTTATGAAGGGTTTAGTTTGACAAGGAGTGTATCCTAAGGGTTGTATGGTAGAGAGATACATAGTATACAACACCATGGTGTGCATTAGTGAATATCTTCCAAAGTTTGCAGCAAATATTCATGTAGATAGCATTTGGGATCTCAACTTTATTAACAAATTCAAATGGGAGTACCTAATAGGGAAAGGTAAATTGAGGAGAGTGAGAAGTAATTATAAGATGTTATTATAGTTAATTAATTTATTATCTATAATCAATTTAAGTTGTTTCTAACTTGTTTGGTCATTTTCTTTATAGTTGGTCATGAGTGGGATGCACTATATTTGTATATTGCAAACAATCTTTGATTGGATGATAGTATAAATTCAATAGTCTCAAAAAAATGGTCACTCATTAACATGAGACATTGTTGCATTGCTAGTTTAAAAAGCTCATCATAATGGAGATCCCAATGTTATGCCAATGGTACTTGATTTAGCATATGACTTAAGAGATAGAAAGGTACAAAGAAGATTACTAATTATGACCCATAAGTTTGATATCAACTCATAAATCGATGAAAATAATCTTGATATCTTTGAATGATTGTAGATAAAACATCATAGAGTTATGTACTACTATGACCATAAATTTGCATTAAAAAGTTAGATAGAATGAAGAAAACTTGTGATTCTAGGATAAGTACAATCTTCTATGTCACCAATATTTTTTCTAGAAATGATATACATCCTCAACAATCTAAAAATTTATACTATAGCATTTTGAATGATATACTTGAGTGTGACTTTAATTCATTCAAATTAGTTCTATTTGTCATCAAATGATACAAGCTATGACTAAATTGAAATGATCATGATAGGACTGTTCTTGAACATGATCATGGATTTATAATAATTAATACAAGCTCATTTGAGGCAATTGGAGATGAGCTCTATGTTCTTCCAAACTAATGTGAGAAAGCTTCTTACCTTGGCATTCCACATTAACTAGGTTAGTCATTTTTTGTTAGACATGATCCAAGAGGAAGGATAGTAAAGTATAATGTGATGGAAAAAGAAGATATTGAAAAATTAGAAGATGAAGTAAATAATGATCACAAAGGATTGTTACATACTAATGATGATGATGAAGAAGAAGAAGAAGAAGAAGATTCTAGTGATGTTGATGATGACAATCATGATCATGCTGATGAAGATAGTGATGATCAAGGCGATGATGGTCACAATGATAATAGTCATGATAATGGTGATGAAGATTATGATGATGCCAATGAAGATGGTGGTGCTGACAATGATGATCAACGTGACAAGTATGATGATGGTGATGATGATGATGACATGGATGTAGATGATGATCAATGAAATGTTTGTCCATGTATGATGAATGTCAAGTATGATGGGGTCATGATTTATTTATAGAAATTTATTTGACTTGTATGCTTTTATAATTAAGTTATTATTTTTTGAACTCTACTATCATGGAGTACATACAACGATATTGCATAGCTACCACACATAAAGTAGAGGTAAGGAATTAAAAAACATATAATGATTTCAATGAATGAATCATGTAATTTTGGTAAGTCTACTATTTTATTAATATTTTTTTGTAAGTCTATAGCTTTAATTTCACTACTGATTGCTAAAAATTACTAATCTTTTGAACATAGGGTGACATGGATACACCACAATTCATAGGCAGGGATGTACCAACTCGTACATCTTCAATGAAGGTAAACCTTAATTATTGTAATCTTACACATTATATATATAAAAAATTCATATTATTATGTTCTTTTCTTTATGGTTTTGGAATTATTTTGATAGAATTTTATTGATATTGATGTCGTAATTTGATACTTATTGATAGGAAAAAGTGAAAATGACAATAGATCAAATTCGATCTGAAACATGGACATCATTTCTAGATGACATCACCTATATTTTTTACCCCATATTCATGGCCCACCAAATCATACAAAGATATAGTGATGAAATTCTTAACATTATCCTTGAGAGAAACCTAATTGAGGAGATAGAGGCACTAAAAGAAGAATGCATACTTAGAGTCAATTCTTTGAAGGTAAGCAATAATAAATCTAATGTAATAATAGAAGTTCAATAGATGTTTATATTTTATAATATCTTATGGATCATGATCTAAAATATTTTGTCTTCTTCTACAAGATTTTGTGACACCTACAAGAATGCATGGTGAACACAGTAAGGGTTGTGTGCATGTAACACTTTCTCTTTACAGTATTACTGAAAATTATAGTATTATTACACCATTTAGTTTATTTAAGGTATATTTAGTTATGACTAAGTGCTATTCCATACTTGGGTCTCTATTTGAAGTTTTCAAATATATGCCAACTTAGAATGAATATATATATATATATATATATATATATATTACTGAAAATTATAGTATTATTACGCTTTCTCTTTAATTAATACTTTATCGTATTCCTATGAGAAGAAATAATGCAATAGTTATACACATTGTGAAATAATATGAGCAATAATAGAAGAGTGTGGCCATTCTAGTGCTACATTATTTGTTTTCATCAACATTATAACACTTAACTTTTATTTTCAGATGCTTCTATCTAATATCTCAATTGATATTTATCCATTGCAAATGTCTTTGTTAACAATGCATTCTTTAGCTAATGATGAAGTGTGGACACCTCCTTTAGTGGTCGCTCTGATATTTCCAAGTGCATTGTTGGCAACAAGGAGCTTGCAAACATCTTCGACTATGCCAAGTACAACTGGTAAAACCTTGTTTTTCTATATTTTATAAGGTGCTAATCATGCTTTTGTTTTTGTGTGGATTTTATACTCATGGACCTATTTTTTACACTACGAAAGATGAACCATTTACTAGAGCAATTTGTGTGACTAGTATTGGTTCATTTGTGGGGACATTATTAATGAACAACAAAACTATGTTTCTTTTAAAATTATGAAAGCTTCCAAGTGCTTTAAAATTTTTATTAATTAAAGTATAATTGTAGTTAATTTTTACATCACTCATTTTGGACTAATAATCCCATGATTTTTTTGTAGGAAATGATGTATTCTTTGATCATTTTTTTCAAATGGAATTGAAGCTATTTGGACCCACTAGACGTAAAGGATACATATCATATCATTGCTACAATATTTTTATTTCCTCCAATTCATTGTACTATATTAAATTTATTGATCTAACCATTTTATTTTTTAAAAGAAGGTGGAATGAACAGGGTCATGAATTAAAAACTCAACTTGTTACATCTTTTAAGGACCATTTTGGAAAAAGAATTTTTGACATTACCTTACTTCTGGAAAGAGCATCCATACATATAAAGATTGGGAGGGACCATTATAGAAGGGGTCTAAAGGATAACCCAAAGTATGATCATCCTCCCATGATTCCATTGATGGAGTGGAATGAAATAATAAAAGATGCAAAGGAGAGAAGGCTATCTGGTAAAGCAAATGAACCAGAAAAGAGCAAAAGAAAGCATGTCATGATAGTATTAAGTAGAATGTAATCATACACTAATTAGTGATCTTTATAAATACACAATCTAACATATTCCAAACTGTTCATAGATTGTAGGTCACATCAATGGCTACAAAAGTGAGAATAGAAAAGGTTTTCCAACACAAACTTGGCTCTGGTAGATATATGAATCTTCAATCTTGACTTGTAATTAGCAGCAATAAAATTTCATATAATGTTTTTTTATTTAATGTTGAAATTTTTTTTAATCAAATCATACATGCAAAATTGACAATATTAAGGAAAAAATGCATGGCACATAATTCAATGTAGAGCCCACGGATGAAGATTAAAAAATTTCCTTGAGGGAAGGCTATAAAGCTTTGGTTACATGCCTACACCAAGAATTTGAAAGACATACCCAAGAATCTGGTGCACCAAATGAGACACATATAAATTGGTTAAATGAAAAGTAAATCAAATTGAATAGTCGATACATTTCTTTTTTGGTGTTAGTTTCGAACATAAATTGACTACATAATAATGCAGATAACATTTCACTGCAACCTTCATATCGTATTGTAGAACCTACATGTGATGAAGCCCATGTTGTGCATCATAGTCATGGAGGTATTAATTTTTTATTGGAAATTAGTTATACAATTATGAATACAATTTAACACCTTCAATTGCAATTTGATGTGTTACCTTTTTTTGAATATTGTAGAGCATGTTGAACATCATGGTGAAGGAGTGGAGCATGTTTCAAGTGTTCAACATGTTGAGGTGGCAACATATCAAAATGTTATTATACATGACATCACATTGTTAGGAAAGAAAAAATCATGTTATTTTCTAAAAGTTAATTAAATACTTGTAACAGTTAAAAAAAAGAAATAGAGTATGTCAATTTAACCCATTTTATTGTTATTGCAATAGATCCCCATTTAATGCAGCAACCTCCTACTCCTCAAAACAAGACGGGGCATCATAATTTGACATTACATGTGCCACAAGAGGATGAGAATGAGGAAGATATTGATGCTCCTATCAGCCTTTACCTTAAGAGAGCTAAAAAAAAAAAAAAAAGAACTAATTTTTAAAAATTGATCTTTGATAAACTTTGTTGGATAATGAAAGAACATTGCTTTAAGTAATTATCTACGAATGATGAGTATTAATATTGATTTTTATGTCATGTTAATGAATATTTTTATGTGTTAATGAAGTTTGTAACACATCACCATGTGACCCAAAATAAGTTAACCTAAATTTTTACTAAATTTGACAAACATTTTCTTTTTTTTTAAAATAGAGATGCAATAACAATTATAGAATAGTAGAAGCAATTAACATACACTCATACATCAACAACACATAAACATGTTACAACTCTTAAGGGTCCCATGACGTTAAATCACATTTAGTTTTTAATTAATAGTAAATCTAGTATATAATAAATCCACATCAAATAATAATGTACAAGTATGATTCCATTTAAACAATATACAATCATTTCAAATGCCACTTGCAATAATCATAATGCATCATCATCCACTATATAGGTCATAGGGTATGAAGGGCTGAAATAATACACATCATGAAATAGCTTACAACATCTCTTAAGATATATGAAATCAAATATAATACACTTAGAATATAACCCTCCATCATAGAAATACAAGATCAAATAAAAAAGGAACATCTCCACAAACACATCCAGCAATGACATCCAATGCTTGGATCTCAATGGTATAAGAAAAAGCATTACCACCCAACCTCATGGAACTCAAAAAGGTCCACTCCTACCATGCTAAGGAGATAAACCCAAGTCCCACATAGAATAACAAACTCAAAAGTCAAAACCAACATCTAGGTTTAAGGAATCAGTTGAAAGCAAACTATCTCAAGTTACCAAGAAAGAAGTATCAACTAATCCTAGAGGCAAACACAAACACATATGGAATCTACTATGCATGTGGGCAAGTATCATTGCACAAGCCAACTCTAAAGTTACCTAGATAGTCTTTTAATCCTCCATCCCCTAGTGATTCTATGTGGCACTAGTATCCTTTCGTACTGAAAAGGCATACTAACAAAGAATGGTTGTAACCAAGTGTCCTCTCTACTCCCATCCTAGCTTATACTAGCACTTGAGGCAAGGGCAAAGAAAACGATGACTCTTATTAATTAATTTTAAACCCATTTAATGAAATGTTATCACTTATTAAATAACCAAGAATGGGTTATCTGTCAACCTCTTAGGGCCTCAGTCTCCATTGCAAGCCACTTCCCAACATGACATACAGATAACCTACCCTAAGCTTAGTAAAATCAAAAGATCACAAAATACCACATACCATACATTAGTTCTTAACCAAGAAATTGACAAGTACTAAAAATCAGTGATCATAATCACAGATTCCACCAATATGATCATCCTAACAAGATTGGTCCCAAAATCAAGTACACATAAACCAATTCTATGTCATAATATGACATCACCAAAAAAAATCATACAAACACCTCATTCCTATACAAGTGACTAGAAAGCAATCCAACTACAACTAATCAAAGACTTAAAGGTTATATTAGATAGGTCACACCATTCACCTCAATTTCAGACAAGAACACTGGAAAGCAATAAAAATCAATAGATTAAAACACCTCATAGAGCATACAAGACACATTACCATGGTTGAGTATAAAAGATCACATACAACACATCATCATGACATCACAAACAAAACTCCCAAGCCTCCGGTAATACAACTTGACTAGTTAAAGGTAAGTCAAACCCTAAAAACCCAACACCAGTAAACCATACATCATAAAGAGTACATACAAAAGTAATTACCATAATCATTAGGTTTGAAAACATAAAATTTCAAGATTCACTTATAAATTTTCAAGTTTTCATTTTCATTTTAAGTTATTCTAGTTGATAAGATTTTCAAAACTCAAAGATTTGACATACATAATTGGGTTTCAATTTATGTTTCTCTAGTTGCTAGATTCACTAAAGTTCTTGATTACAATCAGAGTTCATTTTTTGTCTTTTCAAAGTATAATAATTACTAAGGTTTTTGAATCATAAAATTACCCTAGTGATAAAAATCATTTTCATGACTAAACTAAACTATCCAACACAACTCGAGTTTACCAATCTTTCCCAATTCACTAAACAATAATTATATAATTAAATCATTAACAAATTTAAAATAATTAATTTACAATTAGATTAATTCATAAATAACCTAATTAGTTTTTTAAAAAAGCCATCCCCAAACTCATCATTTAAATTTGACATATAATCTAAACTCATAATAGCATAATCAATTAATTAATTAATATTATTACACCTAAAGTCTAACAATAATTTAATTAATTAATAATAATTTAAAACATTATATATAATAAAATATTTATTAAATTATTAAAAATTTAATAATTTGAAATATATTAACAACTATATATAAAAATATATATTAATTTAAAAATTTTAATAAATAAAATTTATTGAAAAATATAATAAAATTAAAACACTTAACATTTTTAAAGGCTCATCAGCTTGTCACTGCATACTGCTACCCTAACAACAATATGTGCTATGCGCAACAGTGCTTAACATCATCAAGGTAAGATTTAAGGGTGGGTGGGGGGTTGGTGGCCACACCCACCAACAATTTTTTTTTTTTTTTAATTTAAAAACAATAAAACATGCCTCCCATTAAAAGTCATTTCAAGTTCCTTTTTTTATATTATATTTTTATAGTTATCACAGTAATTATAAATTATTGTGGTGTATATATATATATATTTCAAATAAATTTGCATAATAAATATAATAGGGTAATTAATTGTAAATAATCAAATTCATTAAATTAATGTCTAAAATTCTTCTCTGACCCTATCTCAAATCCACAATCCAATTACGAAACAAAATTCTCAAATTTGTTTGATTTCTTATTCAAACCCTATCTATAATAAAATATAATTCTCTAAAATATACAAAGTGAGGTTTTCAGCTAAATCCATTCACAAATACTCTAAAGAAACAAAGAGTGATAATTTCAATATGAGGGTTTCAAATTCTCAAAGCATAAATAGATGTTTCTCAATCAAGAACAATAAACTCACATACAAGGGTTTCAACCTAAAACATTCTAAAACTAGCACGCACAATAGACATGGAGAAGACAGAAGTTTGAAGAGCAAAAACTACTATACAAATAAACCATGAGATCCTACCTAGATCTGATGTTAAAATGATGGATGCATAGAACATGCAACAATGAACTCTTTTTTCCTGAAAACCTTCCTCCCTAAAATTGCTCCTCCAAAACTTGTGTGTAATTGCAAAATGAGCTCTAAATCTCTAATAAAGAGTTCTCCCTTGAATTTGGGGCTCTAATTTTGCAATCACCAGAGGGAAATAGATGATCATTATCTCTTAATATTTAATTATCTCTTACATTTTCATGCACTTTTTTTTGTGATTAAAATATCTTTATTAAATTGATTTTCTTTCTCTCTTTAATTAATTTGTTATATTTTAATTCCATACATAAGCTTTATGCATTTTAATTACAATAAACTTTATTAAACTTTATTTTCTCTCTCTTATTAAATCATGAGATGCTTTAATAATATATTTATTAATTCAACTAATAATATTATTTAAAGTTTATTATTAAAATAAATTTTTAAAATAAATTATTATTTAAATAAATAAATATATATATATATATACATATATACATATATATATATATATATATATATACATATATATATATATATATATATATATATATATATATATATATATATATATATATATATATATATATATATACATATATATATATATATATATAGAACTTTAATAAAATCTTTAAATTTAATTAATTTCTCAATTAATTAAATATAATTAAATATCAATTTTCTTTATAAAATTTCTACTAAAATATATCATTAAATAATTTTTTTATTAGATTTAATTATGACTAAAAATCATCGCATACCTACAAAACCAAAAATGACAACTCAACTGAAGGCAAAGAACATAATCAAACTCCAGGGTCAAAATCATGAATTCACGTCACTTGATGAATTTATAAAGGTGAAACTAACTCAAATACTTGTCCTACTTTCTAAGATAATCAGCTTAGGGTTTAGGATTTAGACTGAAGATTTATTTCCCCACTTATTGATGTAGGAGCATCTTGACCCTTCATATATTATGATGAATTTCATAATATTGTAATATTTAAGTCATCTAGACTTTCCTATGGCCATGTCAAATAAATTTTTAAAATTCTTAACTTTGAATTGTGATGTATTAAAAAATAGAAAAATAGATTTGCATTGTAATGAGAGTGCTTAAAAAAGAATTGAAAAATGTACAAGGGTTAAAAGAATGTAATGGGTTGGTTTAAAAGGTGGTTGGGAAGTTGTAAACCATCAAAACCACTTTAAATTCATTATATTGGTCATTCTAGACAAAAAAGGCATGACTAGAAGAAGAAGAGATCATTTTGAAACAATTGGGTTCGTAAGAACTTGTCATTTTGATTGGTGTTAACTATTTTTGTGTTGGTTCTAGGTCTTGTATAGCCATTTATAGCTTGGAACCCATATATATTCTATACATTTGAATATTGGGATAAATAATCTTCTCTCTTTTTTAGTTTGGATCGATTTTGTTAAGTTTTGAAGAAGTTATGCGAGTTTTGGTAAAAGTGGTTATTTTTAGATTTGAGGATGTCCAACTATAGTTGGATTTTAATGTTTGGTACGGACACATTTGGATGAAACAGAAACTATAGTTATATTTATTGGAAGGATATATGAACTAGCTTTCATTTCCAATTGGTTTGAGTCATTTTCATTTAGATACATGCATAAGTTATGTTCATTTTAATGAAGATTGGTTTTTAAAGATCTCTTTTGGAGTTTCAGACAATGATTTGTGCTTGTAGAATGATTTATGAATTGTAAAAATTAATGGCTTATAGATTCAAAAACTAGAATCATATGAGGTTGATAGATAATTGGTTTGGATTCATTTGGTGTCATTTTGAGGAAGTTGTTAGATGCCCTAGCAAGGGTTACCAGTTTTACTTCTAATTTATGATAGAGAAAAATAGATTTATTATTTTTGGCTTAGATTTGGATATGTTTTCATAGATATTATTTAGAAAAATTCTACTAGAGGGTTTTGCAAGAAGAATTTTAGAAAAGAAGTTGTGATTAATAGAATCAGATATAGCAATTAGGATATGCAAATGGAGAAGGGTTGATGTTTTTGTCTTGGAAAGTAATTTATTTTGCCTCATGAGATTCCTTGATATAATGAAATTATTTTATGAATTTTGAATGGATAAACATGTATCCCATTGATTGGTTTACTCCATTGATGCTATTTACATCAAGTGGTATCAAAGCTAGAAAGGTCTTGTGGAAGTGTAATTGGTCTTGTGAAGTTGGTTCTTAAATCCTTTAGTGAGCCTTGCAGTTGAATTATCATGGGAGGAGTAGCCCTATAGTGGATTCTTGTACCAAGTTGATCATGTAGCCATTTCTAATGGAGAAGAAGAGATTCCTACAAGGTTAACAAATATGGAGTTAGCAAAGATAGTGAAAGAACAAGTGGCAAATAACAAAAGGTTAAGGGCATCATTAGACCAAAGGGACAAAGAGAATGTTGAAAAAGATAGAGTGATAAATTCCATGATGGAGATGCTACTAGCACTAGAGAAAAAGGATAAAAGCATCAAATTGGATGAAGAAGTCAAAAATGAAGAAGAGGAAGAAGAACCCAGAAAAGAAGAAGTGGACCCTAAGGAAGTAAAGATGGCTAAGTTAGAAAAAACCATAAGGAATGGAGATGTAAGGTTAAGGATAGACTTCCCTATGTATGGAGGGAAGATAGATGATGAAGAACTAATAGATTAGTTTAGTGCAATTGAAAATTTCTTTGAGTGTGAAGGGATAGAAGAGAAGGACAAAGTGACGATAGCATAGTCCAATTTGAAGGGACATGCTTTGTAGTGGTGGGATTGTATCTAGGTAGATAGATGGAAGAATGGTAGAGCCAAAATCACATCTAGGTATACTATGGTGGAAAAAATGAAAGCAAAATTTTTGCCAAAGGATTATAGAGTATAGTTTGCAAGAAGATGACGAATTTCAGGAAAAAAGAGATGGATGTACAAAAGTACATTGAGGAATTCCACAAACTTGATATTAGAATGAATCATGAGGAAGAGATGGAAGAAAAGATTGCAAGATATATGGGGGGGATGAGGTTCAATATCCAAGATGAATTCTATCTTTCTACTGCAAGGTCAGTTGATGAATGTTATTAGTTAGCCTTAAAGGCTAAAGAGAAGATAAAAAGGAGACAAGAGAAGCAAAGAAATAATAGAGGTGGATATTCCATGAGAGGAAGAGGGGGAAGAGGTACTACTAATTGCTAGAATTAGAATGATAAAGACAAAGACAAAACATTCTTGGAATCAAGAGGAGGTTATAGAGGTGGAAGAAGTGGAGGAAGAGGAGCATTCATAGGAAGATGCTTCAACTACAATGAAGTGGGACATAAGTCCTTTAGGTGCCCTAAATGGCTGGAAGACAAAGGATGAGATAGAAGAGTGAAGTTGGTTGATGAAGAATCAAGAAAAGATGAGCAAAGAGAAGCCATTGAAATTCATCTAGAAGAAGGTGAATGTTTGTTGGTAGGAAGGGTACAACTAGTGCAAAGAACCATCATTTTCAAAACCAAATATCTAATTCAAAGTAAGTTTTGCAACTTACTTGATGATTCAGGTGCTTCACACAATTTGGATTCAAAGGAGGTCATTAATAAGTTACATTTGCAAGCTTTTCCACATCCCAATCCATATTATGTAACTTGGGTGAGTAATGATAATAATCTACTTGTGGATGAGCAAGTTATATTGAATTTATCAATTGGGCAATATTTTAACAGTATTTTGTGTGATGTGATAGAAATGAGTTTTGGACATGTTATCTTAGGTAGTCCTTGGTAGTGGTCTAGAAGGACTATGCATAATGGTTTTGAACCAATACCTATTTCATGCACAAAGTAGGGATCACTTACAAACTAAAGCCACTTTCTCAAGGTGAGATGCAACATGTAGTTATGTGTTTTGGAAAAGAGGTCTTGGTGCAAGGCCAGAATAACCAAGTTGATACCAGCTAGAAACAAGATAATAGGTTGAGAATTAAGGTAGGGTAGGAAAGTGAACTGCATGATCCACTATTTGTGATGATTGGGATAGTCAATTTTCCTTTGGGAGGACAAGTAGGAGATGGAGAAAGGGAAGCAGGATAGCGACAAATGAAACCTTTTCAGCAGTCTAGAGTGTAGCAACAACATTGTCATGTAAGAAGACAGTCTATGTAAGAACCTTTTTATCTAAGACTTGGTGTATGAATGCAAGAACCTGAATGAAGGAGTAGGTCACTTTGGGGGACTATTTCATCCCTCAATAATAGATGAGAGTAAGGAGCAATAGGTCACAACAATGGGATAAATCTTGGGGCAAGAGCTCTTTTCATGGTGGGGAGTATGGTGCAAGAGAAACATGCTCAACCAATCAAGAAATGCAAACTATGAAGAACACAAGGAGATCCAACAGAGATACAAAGAATGGAATGCATCATGAAGGTTGAAAAGTAAATTGGAAGATCCTAGCACCTATTATGGGCTTCAAATAGTACAATATTGAGTTAAATTTGTAATGTCTTCAATGGATCCATTCTATGTTTGTAATGTCCTCATAGGGATCAATAGTTTGATTGTAATGGACCAATGATATCCAATTTTCAAATAATGTCTGAAGGAGCATAAAATGACTATGAAATAGGTCTAGGCTTTTACAGTATAATTAGAAAGGTTACGTATTCAAATAAAGCCTTTTGTTATTTAAAAATTCAAATATTTAAATAAGTAATGGATAGTTCAAAATGAAAGAGAAGTTTAGTTTGTAATGGTTTTAAACTCAACTACTCAGCTCAATGATGGTAGTTGGTTGGAGTGCTTATTTTAGGAAGTTATATATGTGAAGGAGTCTCTATTATGAGGTAGGAGAGGAATTGGTGTGTGTGGCTACAACAATGAACAATAAATAAAAACTCTTACATTTTTGCAATTTCCTTCATTCTTGGAGGTTTGTGTTGATATATTGGAGAATCATATGAATTGACAAGAGTTTCTTGATCTATTATAGTGGTTAGTCAATGGATTTCATATTGTTTTGAGTTCACTGCTGTGGCAATTGATTTATTGTAATCTTTCTCTATTTTTTTTATTACTAAAGTAAGGTTTTAGAATTAATAAAGACCCTTCCATGAATATAAAGGCCTAATGTTCATGGAAGGTTATTATTTAACATGTAATATATGTTATTAACCAACCATATGAAGAATAGTGTTGATCTAAGTGATCACAATGAAGAATAGTGAGGAAAAACATTTAAATTGGGTACCTGGATATAGCAGTGGCTAATATAGCTAAGCAAAGGAGATGTATTGTATTTGGGAATGTTATGTGATGTTCATTAGGTGGTGAATCCATCTTCAATTTATTACAGGAGGGTGTAGAATTGAGAGATTGTGGAAGCCCTAGATAACAAGGGTTTTAAGACATAAATTGGGGGTTTGGATGTTGTAGACCCTTTGGGGTTAATTCCTTTTACGTTTGACCATTTTAAGTCATAACTAGTCACTATGCTAGAGTTGGGTTTCATAGGATGTCATCTGTTGATACTTCCTTTTGAAAATTGGTCAATCTTGTACATTGAAATTGGGCAAGTATTGAGAATAGGTGTATTTTTCCAAAGTAACAATACAAAAGCTTTTTCTAGGTTGTAAAACTTACCAAAAGAGTACTTGTAAATGCAAATACCTTGTTAGGTGTTTTTAGTAAAAAAAAAGATATTCCTATTTTAAGTTTGTCGTAGGGCTACTAAATAGTCCAAAAGGTCTCAATCAATAGTTTGTGTGTATTTTGGTAAAATAGAACATGGGGTTGAGTTAGAAACTTGTAATCCTTTGAATCTAAGTCATTGAAAGTCTATAGAACCAAATACATCATTGTGTAGTGTTGTGGAGTCCTAGGCAAGTCAAGTTCCTAAGCATTTAAGGTGATTGATATGCCCAAGTGACTAAAACCCCTCAAATTATCAGCCTTCATATGTGTTTTGAATACCACCACCCTTCCCACTACATCACTTATACCATTGGAATACTATGATAGGTATTCTCATCCTAGCAATTCAGGGAAGTTGATACCTGATACCTACAATCTGCATAAAATCCACACATGTATAAACACAATATTCTAAACTAAATAGGCAATGGAAGGAAGTGGTTCATTATGTAGGTCTTGACTAGTAGGTGACTACAACTCCCTTCCTCAACCACATCAAAAATGTTAGACATAAAGAAAACATACACGCACACCATATACATGCAAGTATGGGGTAAGTATCCATAGAAACTGCATAAAAATTATTCATCTAACATCATTAAATAACTAAAATCACTGAATGAATATACATTTATTATCATCAAAAAAATCATGAAATAACTTAAATAACTAACTAAACATACATATATCAATTGAGAATGAAATACATTTTATCTAATCTGGTAACCAAGTATCGATAATCATAAAATACAGTTAGAAAATTAACCTTAAAGAATTTGACACTACAATAGAAAAGTCAAGTAGGGGTAGGAATTACAAAGTCTTGATTAGTATTTCATATTAATGAATTTTATAACATATAAATGAATGTTATGTGATTGTATTGATTGAATGTTATAGCTCATAAATGGATGAATGTGTGAATAAAGAATGTAATTAGATGATAATGAGGGGTTTATATTGATGTTAGGGGGAGGGGAGTTGAGGCTAGATGAGCTTCCACCTTCACATGTTTTTCCTTGTTAAGTAGATAATATTAAATTATTCTTGAAACCAAGTGAAGCTCAAACTAATATACCTTCATTAATTAATCAATTTGATTCAACAACTTTACCACGCCTCATTTTTTGTGTTGCAGCTAGATCTAGGGATGACTTCAAAATAAATTTTTTGCCTATAGGATGTGGTTTTTGGTAGTAATCAAATGAAAATAATGACAAGTAGATCAAGATGAATTGTACTTTTCCTGATTAGTTTGATCTAGGTTTCTTTTTATTTATAGTTGGTGCAAATACAAGATCCACATAAAAAGTACAAATATAGTACTATTCAACCACTGTATTACATTTTTATGAGAAGATTAATATAAATTTTAACGTGTTCAATTATTTCATTTTAGTTATAGTTGGTAAGCATCCATATCTCCCTATTAAAAAAATAATTAGAAGAAAATCACCATTGAAAAAAAGTAGGGTTGTATTGAAAAATCTGTTTGATGATTTCCAATACTTAGAATGCAAGACTATAAATTGTAATAGCCTAAATGAAGTATATCTAGACTCAAATTAAATTTTTAAGCTCCCCCAATAAGGGTCTATAACTAAATAATTCAATGTTCACTATATTCTTAGATTTAAAAAGTTGAAAATAACATATGATTTACAAAATTGGGACCAACTGTGAATAGAAAAAGCACTAAATTATATAATAGACTCTAGATAATTGATTTTTCTCTTTAAGTAGGATTCCTACTTGTAGTAGTAGCAATAGCATGGAAACTCCACATGATTCTTTGATTATATGCACTAGTTGGCTATATATCCATTCAGGTCCAAACAACCACACCTGATCATATACCACCTCTTCTTCTTCAAGACTCTTAATGTTGTTCTGCAGATGATTTTCAACATTGAAAGGTAGGTAGGTAAACCTTTTCTTTATGGAATTGGCAAGACTCTCATAGTCAATATTTTCTAGGTCATTGTATCCCTCCTTATATTCCTCAGCTTCATAATTCAGAGTAGGAAATGACATCTCCTTCATCATAGGGTACTCTTCAAGAAAGTCACCAACCTTGTTGCCATCGGGAATTTTTTTTTTTTGATCATGCAAGATTCTTCTTTCCTTACATCCTCTAGTATGTCAATTATTTTCTCAACAACAGATTGACACTTTGGATTGATAAGTATGAGATGGAAGTACAACAAACAACTCATCTTCAATAATTAAATCTATCATATCTAATTTGTTGTGAGATAATTCTATTTTCCATTTCACTACTTCTTCAAAGGAGTTATGGACATTCAACAAGCTCTCAAATAGTACATCCACCCTTAAGCCCTTCTCAACAAGTCCTTCTTCATCAAGTGAGCATTTGTCAATAGGTGATGACAAAAAGGAACTTCTCTTTATATGCCTTCTATATTCTCTTTGTCATCTAGGATTTTTTCTTCATCATCATCAAAGGTAAGGTTATGGTAATCAAAAATGAAATTTCCAAGGTCAAAAGTTGTAATAGGATGGAAAGTGGACTCATGAAAAGGCTCTTCCTCATCATTATTGACTAGTATTCTATAAAGGATAGGGGCTGATTGAGACATGAGGTAACCAAGGTTTTCTTTTTCAATCATTGGGATTCCTATGCTATCTTTATAGGTGTAGTGAGAAGTTTCAAGAATTCAAGGATTAGCATTCATGATATACTTTTGAGGGTGTTTAGAAAATGAATCTATAATTGTAATAGGATGGGATAGGCTTTGATGCATTTTAGATTAAGACTCAATAATTAGAACATCCCCATTATCAGGAATCTTAGCATCATCTATTCCTTTATCATTATTGATAAATTTAAGCTCTTTTCAATCCTAATAACTTCTTTTGTGGTGGTTTCAAGATAACATACCTCAATCTCTTTTAGTTGATGTCTTATCTCCAAAGATAGGGCTAGGATGAAGAATAAAACTTGGTTGTATGAGTTGGGCATGTTGTCTTCAGGGATCTTGGCTAGTATTTGATCAAATCAATCCATGAAATCTTGGATCCCTTCATAATTATTCTTCTTGATCTTTAAAAGGCTGAGAATTAGTGAAGTCACATCTTCTTCTTCTTTTATAGGAGGTGCAGGAGTTGTTCCTTCTTCATACTAATAGGACTCTTCCATATGTTGATGATAGACTTGCATGTGAGGAGAGAAACTCTCTTTATTTTTCCTAGTCCTTACCAAGACTTGTCCTCTTGGGTGCACCCATAAACATCCATCATTCTCTTCATAGAGAGGATTTGGCTCTTCATCTTCCATAGGAGCACATGTGCACACCATTGTAGGGGAATTAGCTCTAGCTGCCAACTCCTTTCCCATTTATTTTCTTGGCTGAACTTTTTGTTTGCTCAAGACTAAAAATTTAGAAGAAGCAAGGTCATATGGAACTTATGAAACTTTATCATTGTTCACCTTCAATTCTTCACTTAAATGCAAAACCCTTTTTCATAATGCTACAATAATCTCATTTTCATTTCTAGCTCTTTCATTTGGTGATACTTGGAACAAACACTTCTCCATAACAAAACTAGTACACAATCTTCTTCAATGCTCAACTTCATTTTCTTCCTCAAATGATGTTTTCTCTTAAAGCATCAAACAAATAATGCAATACTGGGTCACAAGTTTGATGAAGTTCTCTGAAAAAAAAGATCCAGTCTCTTCCCTTTCACAAATTTAATAGGCATGGTCATTATATAGAGTCACCAGTTGTGAACATATAGGGGAATACTGATCCTAAGATACCAGAGATCCTATTAGGATTACTCCTCAGTAGAATCATTTGATAACCAAAATTTCATTTAGGTCTTCCTAGAAGAGTCACCAAAAACTATTGGTAAACAATTCTTCCCTCACCTTGAATTTTCTTTACCTTGACTCTAGATGCCCAAAATGTAAGGAAATAAAATGATGTTGCCAAAAAATGGGTCAGTGTATGTGTTATATCATTGCCCTCTAAATTATAAGGTACAACTCCATCATATGTAATATTAATTTGAATAATGTTTTTAGTAGATCAAAAGAGTTACTATAGGTATTCTCTTAACCTGAGAGAAGAAGAGGCTAACCAAATTACTCATAGACATAAGCAACCTAGGTGAGGTTTTAGGTCTAACACTAACACTAATCCTAAATGAATCTAATACTATAGGATGGAAGAATATGTAATGGAGGAATAACATCCATGACCCTAAGTGGCTCTCTAATTAGTCAAAGTTATCTAGGAGTAAACTTCTATCACACTTCAATCCTAACTTCACATCATAAATGTAGGATATTATTTAGCTCTAGAAAAGTTTATAAATATCTATGGAAGATAGTGCTATGACTACCCATACTATTAACATTATAATAATACTCTGATTAGCCAAAATACTAATAAATTCAAAAGTACTAGTCATACAATTCCAAAAAGACTAATCTATATGCATGTTAGCTTAGCCAAAGAAGATAATGAAAGAAACTTAGGCATGCTAGTTCTAAGTGGAATTACAACATCACATCACCTAGTTACATACATCAATCTAATCCTTCATTCCACACACCTCTCGATTCTCACTCAATAGTCTTTTTTAAAAGGGGAGAAAATGTATGAAACTTATTGATCCATTTATTAATTTAGAAAATTATATATATAGGCCCCCTCTTAGGGTTCTTGGCCAATTAAAGATTCATTAGTTACATTAATAGATCACTTGAATTGCTCAAACATCTAATAGTCATTAATTGGAACTCAATACATCAGAGAAAGAAAGAATAAATGGTTAGAAATCCTTCAAAATAATTCATATTCCTCTCTAATCTGTAGTAGTCATCTTGGTGCCATAAATTGTATTTCATATCCCAATGGTTAGTGTAGGTTTAAATATATCTTCATTTGATATCTTCACTAGACATTATGATTTGATGACTAGCTTTCACGGGTTCACAACTATCATTAAGACTACCTTCAATTTCCCCTATGATGATGCAATCAATCAATTATTGCTTGTTCATGACCTTAACCCAAGGTTGACTTAAACTACTAGTGAAGATGCAACCTTTAGCTTTTTGTTACATCATAGCCTTAACCATAGGTTACTTTCAACCCTTTGCAATCATGCAAACACATGTTTTTCACTCTATCAAGACACTAAGCTCAGGTCATCTTTAACCCCTTGCAAACATGCAATTTTTCTATTTTAACTCTTTCACTACTTTAACTCTAGAATATGACTAACCTTTTGTGACCATGCAATCCATGACATTTAACTACTTCACAACATTAACTTTATTTTCCCATTAACTACTAGTGACCACGTGATTCCTCTATTTTTGATACTTCACAATCTTAACCCAAGGTTGACTTAAATGGCTTGCAACCTTGTGAACAATGGTTGTTGTAGCTTTTTTGTGTTAACTCTAGATTATCTTTAATCACTTGTGAACTTGTGATGAGTGTTGATCTCCTAAGATATGATGATTGAGACTTGAAGATTTGAACTCTTTATTTCATTTTTTAATGTGGATCCACCTCCTCTTTAGTGCACCATCACAACTTAGATCTCTATTGGTTAGCATTGAGTTGAGATCATGTGATCAATCATTTTTCATGCCTTTAGAGCTTCTCATACTAACTTGGCACTTAATGTTGCAAAGATACACCTAGTAGTCATCTCTAGCATTTCATAGCTTCACAACTGCCATCCTTAAACTATCGGCCAATCTTGTGATCAAGAGATTCCATGCTTTAACTCCTTCACAACCTTTATTAATTTAATTTAATTGAAATAACTAGAAACTACTTCCTTCAATTACTTCACTTATTTGATCATTGACTTTAGGCTAACCTTTTTCACACTATCACAAATTCAAATTGATAGTTAACCTTAATAATTGTGAGGGTGAGATGACCATTTGAGGTTAACAGTTTCCTTTCATCACAATGTTGCAACTTGACATTCTAACTTAACTGTTAACTTTGTGATCATGCAAGTGATATCTTTCCTAGCTTTGTGTCTTATTTTTCATTAGATGGAATATGGACTGAAATTTTGTAAAAACATTTGATCTAATCCTCATCTAATGGTCCAGACTTAACCATCTCTAGGGGTAATATACTTTTCAACCAGTGACATCGACATTGTTGATTCAATTTCAACTTTCATTTCCACCACCTTTGGCTAGGGTATTCGCGATTGTTAAGAATATTGAGAATTTCTAAAAGCTTATGCTACCTCCTCTACATTTGGTCACATTGTACTCACTTCAACTTGTTTCCACAACCTCATGCTTGATTCTGATGAGCTTGGTTTCATTCCTTTCAACCTTGGAGATGAACTTATTTCCTTTGACTATTCTCTTCTTGTTTCCATATCAATTTGTGCTCATGTGATCTTTATCTAATTGAACCTGTCTTCACCATGAACATTATTAGAAATATTAGATAGATAGGCTATACTGAGAGGGGAGGGGTGAATCAGTATAGAGTAAGAATTACTTGTTTCACCAATTAATCCTTGATATAATATTTTGATCTAATTGCATGCATGAAAGAATGAAAGTAGTAAAACATTCATAACACTTTGACATGAGATATGGTGACCTAGAAACCTCCCAAATAGAAATTAGAATTGGGGTGGGGATGATACTCAAAAGCTTGAGTATTGTAGCATAAATTTGGGTAGTTAAGGCTTGCACTTGATCACTTCTAATGATCTACCTATTAGGAGTAATAAGCACTGCTAGGTCCACCTTGTGAAAGGACTTACAAAACACATAATGAAGTATGCAATTGGTTAAGATATTTTTTATAGACTATTAAGTCTACCCTATTAAAGGATTTAACTGATACACTTATTAGGATGAACCAATAGTTCATCTCTAATTTGTAACTTGATTTGCTGGTTGAGATTCCTTGAATAGTAATGATCACCTTGTTGTGATAGATAAATCTTTGATGTCTCTTATACTACTTGTAGCCTTCTCAATTCACACTTCTTCTTATCATGCTCCCTTCATACTAGTATCTCTTATTTGGATATGATAAAATACATTACATATATACCAATCCAAATCAAAACTCATCAAAGTTAGCTACAATACCAATTTCACCATAACTCACAAAGTTGAGCCAATTATTGTAACTTAGGTTCTGAAGACAAACTTAGTGATGTTTTGATACTCAAAAACCACTATCAATACTCAATATCATCATGCACTCAGTAGACATAGAAACTCAGTTCATATTGATCACTTCCAAGTAGTTATAATTCAGTCAACACTATGTAACTCAGTGAATACTATGAAGCTCAGCATATAAACTGAATCACTTGATTGATAGTCCATGGCTTGGTCAATACTAACACTTCAAGCTTGATATAAACTAAATCACTTGGTTGGCACTCCTTGGCTTAGTCAACACTAGATTCACATAATTTATATTGCAAGCTTGGTAGATACTGGAGACCATGGTTGACACTGTGCAACTTGGTTAATACTATGAAGCTCAGTTAGAACATTCACTGATAAACTTGATTGATACTACTCAACTTGAATTGTATAATGATTCTAGAACTTGGTAAAAACTATAGAACTTGGTAGTACTTGGTTATTCGGCAATATCTGAATTGCTCATTAGTAATTGGTTAACATTGTAAATTGAAAGATGAGCTCAATAGTAGTTTAACTAATTGACTAAGTGTGACTCACTAATAAAAATACTTTAACCTTATTGTCAACAATCTCTCCCTTTGTCATTAGTGATAAAAACACTTATCAATCCAAAAAAAACTTGAATTTCTCATTAAAACATTCTTATTTCCTTCATGTGTTTGCAACTCGGTAACATACTCTATTTTTGAGATTTTTCAAATTTGCTTTTGTAAAATGATATTTTCTAATTATCTGTACATGTGTTTGTATAATACTATGTTGTTCCCCCATACATATACTTCTCATATATACATATTGTCACCAATACTCTTCATATATGCATGTTCTCCTTTCTATATTACTTCTCCTCCATTATATAATATCTTGTCCCCCATTATATAATATACATATACATCTTCTCCCCCTTTTTGACATAAATGAAAAAGGTGTATACTATATGTTAATACCAAAATGTGACAAGAATTCATAATGTACCTTTAAAATCAATGCCAATGTCTTGTCCCAATTTTCCTATAGTACCTTTCTTGAATGCAATGTAATATGTACTTTTTCTAATAACTCCATCATGTGATCAGCTATGGAGAATTTATTGTCATGGATGAGTGTCTTAGCATGTGCAATGTGTTTCTACAATGCATCCATGTTCAGAAGAATCATACCTTAGATGTCTACAAGTGTGGCCTTGATCCTAGCTTCTTCCTTTAATAATTCCTCTTGCAAATTTGTAAGATATCTAATCTTTGAGTAGTGAGCAGAACTATAGCTTGGGTCAAGTCACAAATGGTGTGCAATTACCTTCAAGTCTTCATCTATCTTAGATATTTTTTCTTTAATTTCTTAGGTGAAGGTAGATCTATCACATAACTTACTGATTAAGGAAATTACATTGTTTGTAGATATCTCCAATGAAACAAGAATAGTACACAATTCTACTTGGTGTATAGCAATTTTATATGATAGTTGTTCTAATATCTTGTTTTCAAATTTCTTTTCTACTCTTTGTAATAACGTATCTTGTCCATTTACATCTTCATTGAATTTTTGGACAACTTTTGCTAGTTGATTCAAAATAGGTCATGTATTGTCAACCTCAATACTTAGTGCATCTACAAGTATGTCCTTTAGATATTTAAGCACTTGGGTTTCCTTCTTTTTCTGATTGCTAAGCCTTTTGTTCTTAGCTCTCTTTTGTAACAATTCACCTAAGGTGTTCATTTGATCAGGAGTGAGAGTAGAGATATCCATTTTGGAATAACTATATCCTCATCTAGATCACTCATCTTCTTTACTCTTTCCCTTCTCTGATACTTTAGTACTCAGTTAAGACTTGTTCTCAACTATCATTGTACTAGCAATTGATACATGTGGAATAGAAACAATGGTAGAAATAGAGGGGCTAGTAACAAAAGTACATAATGTACTAACAATAGAAATAACTTACTACTACATTATCAAATCTGATGATGATGATTGTTGCTTGGTAGATGAAGTGTTGGTCACTTCAGACAATGTAGTAGTCAGCTAAATAGCTGCAAATATTGGTTGGATGCATAGTGTTGCAGTGGTTACCACAAGCAACTCAATAGAAGCTTTCTCTAAGCTTGATGGCACTAAAGCTTTGGTCAAAGAGTAAGGAAATGAGGCCATTAATACTATTGCAATCTTTTCTGGATCAATTTCCTTAATACTCTAAATTTTTGGAAGACTTCCTCTAGTAGCTTCATGTTCATCCTCTTTTACATCATCTTTGATTTCCTCATCTTTTTCATCATCATCATCATCCTTGTCATCCACATTGATAGGAAAATCACTAGGTTGATACAATTGGTAGATATTCTTCCATGTGGTAGTGGTAGGTTTTACCATAGATTCTATGTCTTTCATCAACACAAGACATGTTTTCAACTTGATAGTTAAATTTTTTCATTTTTCTTCAAAGATTCTTTCACCTCTTTTTCACTAAGACTTAGTATGAGTTTCCTCAAAAACTATTCATATATATCTTTCATAGTTTTCTCTATATTTTCCCATCTAGGTTTGATTTCTTACATAAGCTCATTAGGAATCTATTGAACAAGCTCATCACATGAGTACTTCCACTTGCCTAGCTTTGACATCAGTATATCTTCAATCTTCTTTTTCTCATTTGCATTCCTAGTCTCATATCTAAGAGATTTAAAGTTTTCCATTCTAGCTCTTGCATCTATTTCCTTTAATTTTTCTTCAAATGTAGATGGAGCCTTTTTAAAAATAATTTTCTTAGTCTCCTCTTCACCTAACTTCAATTTAAATTGAGACCTTGATGTCCTTCATGTAAATATAGTTGGGGATGATTTGGTAGGTCTAGTTATGATAACCTTGCCTTTCTTCTTTATTGGCTCTTCTTCCTCAGATTTTGTTTCCTCATCTACTTCATCCTCTACATTGTCTTTGTCCTTATCATCTCCCTTAACTTCTATCAATAGGAGAGAAGAACTTAATTGCCTCAATTTTTCTATCCTTTTTATTCCTTTATTAAATACTTGAGGAAGTTTGATTTCAAGTTTTATTCTTGCCTTGGCTTCTTCATAAGTACCTAAGTATTTAGCCTTGGGATCTACAAGTTCATTTAGTAATGCTTCAATGATATCCTTAGTTTCATCAATGTTAGCCTCATAGTTTAGAGGCTTGACCCATACTACTCTAGGTCTTACTACTTGAATGCACACTTTGTCATAGTCTACAATGAAAAAAATGTCACCCTTGTAGGCTTGTACAAATTTCTTTGGTATTCTATATCTATTATTCATCTTTTCCTTGAATTAATCAAAATAGTTGTCCATGATAGTAACAAAGTTTTAACCTATCTCTGCTATACATTCATTAATCTAATATGATATTGGTAAATCCTTTCTCCGTACAACTGAGCCTTTAGAATGGAATAATTTTTGTACATAGAATAATAAATAGGTTAAGAGTGAACCAAACTTACACAAATTGTTTTTGAAAGTTTTGATGCTCTCCATGTTCTTGTTGAATTGATTCAACATCAACTTGGCAAGGTGGAATTCCATGTTATTCTTCACAACTTTGAATGCCAAATGAACTCCCTCACATGACACACTATTGAGATGACTAGAGCTGTATATCTTGTGAGCAATAATATGAATGTTAAATTTTAATTCCATGTTAGTTATATTGTTGATCTTCATTCCTCTTCTATCCCACTCGACAAGAGTCTTGTTTTTTAGTTCTACCCAACTTAGGGTTTTGGTAGTCTTTGATTTGGTCAACATTAGGAGCCCTTTGATTCTATGAATCATTTTCTTGTGATTTGAATCAGCTACTCCAACCATAATTATCAATTGTGTACACAACTAAGGATGAGCCTTATCCATTTTACTCAAAAATCTAGTGGCATATGTGGAATGTGTGTTAAACTCTTGGTTTCTAAATGTTGATGCTTGGGTTTCAACACACTATTAACACATAACTTCTTCAGAGTCTCATCCATTTCTAGGGTTCCAAGTTCTTGTATCAAAAAAAAAAAAAATGAATGGATGTCATGAATGAGTAACACCTTAGGTGGAATTTTTGATTTTGCTCCAGTTGGGTCAAGTGCTTCTACAATTGTTAGACTCACTTTGAAATATAATGCCTTATAATCAAATCCTTTCATGACTTTGCTGCTAGAGACACCATGCTTGGTGGGGTTTACAAAAATACAAAAATCTTCAACAAATAACACAGATTTTTTGGAAGCAAAAAAATCACTCTTCACAATAGCACTCAAAAATTCACAGTGAAAAATAAATTCAATTTCCTTTCTTTTAACAAATTTTACTTTTTAATTGACACAAATGCTTGGTACATTCTCTCATTTGGTGATAGACTATCTTCCACTCAATTCAACCTTTATGCTTGGTAGATTCATTCATAGCTCAACAATCTCAACATTACATAGTGTCCATTTAATGCTTCAGTGTATCCCAACCTTGCTTGGAAGAGTCTTGCAACCTAACCTAGCTCGATAAGGTCTAGAATTTACATAACTACTCAATGATTCATTTGCATCTTGAATGTTAATATGGATACTTGCTTCTAGCTAGCTAGAATTGATGAGAGATGTATGCTTTAGAATCTTAGTTCTAGTTATTCCTATGGGAATTCAAGTTGAGATTCTTGAGTCACCAATTCTTGAGTGACATCTACTTCATGAATTAGACTTACATGCTCAGAAGATTTTAGAATTCATTGTTAGCTTTCTAATATTATTAGCTCTGGCTTTGTTTTCATCTTCAATTCTCCCAGTGTTCATACAATTTTTGGCAAGGTGTCCAAGTTTTTTACAAATGAAACATCTTCTTGTGGTGTCTCTTTTCCTCATGTGATGTTTTACATAGTTTGCTCCAATGTTCTCAAATTATCCATAGTAGTGCATCTACACCATGTGTTGTAGTCCCATCCAAATATTGTTTTCACAATCCGTTCTGCTAGATTCAATATCTTGGTTTTACATTCAGAAGATTTTTGTCCTTATTTCATGCAATTGTGACATTTACCTTTAGACTTAGGTTTCTCCTTGCATTCACTTTCTCTATGACCATGCTTGTTACAATTGTAGCACTTTCCATCAAATTTTTCTTTTCCATTACTCCAACATTTGTTTGATGTATGATCTAACTTACCACAATGATTGCAAGTAGGCCTTTGATTCTTTTGAGCTCCTTTCTTGGATGATTCACCTTCTTCTATGTATCCTATTCTTGCTTTACCTTTTTGTCTGTATTGACATTGCTCATTCAATTGATTCACACTTTCTTGAGATTTCAACATTCTTTCATTGGTTTTCTTTTTAACATTTAGATCATTTTGCATTCTTTCATTCTCTAATCTTAGATAAATGAGCTCTTCATTTGCATTGGTGAGTTGATCAATGAAGTTTTCTTGCTGAAGGGATAGGTGTTGAATTTCATTGTTCTTTTCTTCTATCTCTTTTTTGGCTTTGTTATTTTCTTCCATGACTTCACATAGTCTCACTAACTAGATTTCTTGTTCTTTGTTCATCTTTTTGACTTCTTCTTGAAGATTAGAATTCTTTTCTACTAGGTCTTTGATTGCTTAATAAATTTCACTTTAGTTTCTTTTTGGACAAATATCTTCAATTATTTCTTCATGTAGAGACTTTCATTCATGTGTACTGCAAGATCTTTTCTTCTTTTCAATGGTTAAGAGAGTTGGTCCTTTTCCTTCTTCAATTTCCCAAATCCAACTTTTCATTGTCAATAACCTTATCTAGTCTATATACCTCCATTGCCTCTTATCCTTTATCAAGCTATTAAACTTTTCTTCTCTGATTATCACAAAAATCAGAGACTAATTTCTGGAAATATTACATAGATAGCCTATAATGAGAGGGGAGGGGTGAATTAGTATAAAATAAAAATTTAACTTATTTCACCAATTAATCCTTCATATAATATTCTAATCTAGTTATATGCATGAAAGAATGAAAGCAGTAGAATATTCATCACACTTTGATGCACCCATAAACCTCCCATATAGAAAGTAAAACTAGGATGGGGATAATACCCACAAGATTGAGTACTATAGTATAAATTTGGCTAGTTAAGGCTTGCACTTGATCACTTCTGATGATCTACCCTATTAAGAGCAATAAGCACTGCTAGGTCCACCTTGTGAAAGGATTTACAAAACATACAATGAAGTATGCACTTGGTTAAGATATTTTTCAAAGACTGTTAAGTCTATCTTGTTAAAGGATTTAACTAATACACCTGTTAGGATGAACCGATGGCTAATCTCTAATCTACAACTTGATTTTTTGGTTGAGATTCTTTGAATAGTAATGATCACCTTGCTGTGATAGATAAATATTTTTTGTCCCTTATACTACTTGTAACCTTCTCAATTCACACTTCTTATCATGCTTGCTTCATACTTGTATATCTTGTTTGGATATGATACAATACATTACATATATACTAATCCAAATAAAAAATCATCAAAGTTAGCTAAAATACCAATTTTACCATAATTCAAGTTAGCTACAATACTAGTTTTACCATAATTCACAAAGACATCCCAATTGTTGTAACTCAATTTCTAAATACAAAGTTGGTGATGTTCTAATACTCAACAACCATTTTCAATACTCAACATCGCCATGCACTTAGTAGACTTAGAAGTTTGGATCATACTGATGGCTTCCAAGTAGTTTGAACTTAGTCTGCACTGTATGAATTAGTGAATACTCTGAAGCTCAACATATAAATTGAATCACTTGATTGATACTCCATGGCTCAGTCAGCACTAACACTATGAGCTCAATATAAACTAAATCACTTGGTTGGCACTCCTTAGCTCAGTCAACACTAGACTCACATCCCTGGTATTACAAGCTTGATAAATATTGGAGACCATAGTTGGCACTATCTAACTCAGTTAATACTATGAAGCTTGGTTAGCACTATCACTAATCAATGTGATAGATACTACTCAACTTGAACTGTATAATGATTCTATAACTTGATAGCAACTATAGAACTTGATAGTACTTTGTTACTCAGTAATAACTGAATTACTTGGTAGTAACTTGTTAACACTACAAACTGAAAGATGAGCTTGGTAGCAATTTAACCAATTGACTAAGTGCGAGTCAATAATAAACAAACTTTGACCTTAATGTCAACAAACACTTGATCAAATTATTAGGTTTGTAGAGAAACTTCCCTCTCATCTAGGAAATGCATAGACTTACCCTCCCTTTCCTAGTCACCTGATATAAATTAATGCATTAGATTGTTTTGAATTCCCACCTATGTGCACACAAAGGGATAGATAAGAGGGAAATTAGCTTAAGGAAAAGCTAGACACAAACATGACATCACATTGAATCAACCCTATTTCTAGAAGTTCAAAAAATATAGGGAGATTGAAATGATAGAAACACAAACATCTTTTTCTATGTAGCTTATTCCTAGCTCTTCAGTCATTTATATTTCATGTTATATGCTTATTTTTATCCAAGTTGTGATCTTGCAATTCATGCTTCTTTGCATGATCACAAGCAATCATGCCTTAACCATGTGAAGGGTGGCAAGGGTACAATGCGGTCTTCTCAATAGTCAGTGCAACTTCATAAGACAATGGGCTAGCATCTAGTTAATAGTTGTGAGGTTATGATTAGACCATAATAGTTCAAGTTAAGTATGCTTTGCATGGTCACAAGTAGTTGAGGGAAAACCATGGTTAGAGTTGCAAAGGGAAAACCATGGTCAGAGTTAAGCTCATGAGTATGCAATAAGTGGACATGTGTCATGGTAGGCCAATTGCATTCTAGTTCTCTTAATTGCATCATCGCAAGGGTCAATTTCAAAGGAGTTTTCTATCAAATAAAATAAAATAAGTCAAATTGATTTAACTCCATCAATGAGCTCCAAAAGTTTAAGTTGTGACCACGCAAAATTCAATAGTCTAGTCAAATCCAATGTTTTCACATTATCACACACAATTAAGAGTTAACCAGAGTTCTAATTATGAAGTGATGAAGCCTTCAGCTACATCATTGTATGTGATTAATGTTAAACCATGGTCATAGTGGTGATGTTTTGAAATATTCTTGATTGCATTGTCACATGTGGTCAAGATTAACCCAGAGTCAAGGTAACAAAGTTGTGAAGTCCTTCATAACTCATTTGTAGGGTTTTAAGGTGGGTTAACTACTCAAGTGGCGAATTTGATAAGAGTTTTCATTCACATTATCATATGAGGTTTAGAGTGAAATATGGCCAGAGCTATGAAGCAACAAAACACTTGGGTCATATGTTTGCAGGGTAAAATGTTAACCCCTAATTTTTGGCTACAAGGGTCAATTGCATCATCGCAAGGGTCAAGATTGAAGGAGTTATTTTTTGAATTAAAGTAGATCAATTGAATTGACACCACTCTATCAAAAAAATTGAGTGATTTAAGTTGTGAAGTTGCAAAGGTCAACATCCTCATTCAAATTCAGTATTTCACATCATCATAGAGGATTAAGGGTTACCTTGGGTTAGATTTGTGAAGTGGAAATCCTTTTTGTTCACACTATCAAATGGAGTCAAGGGCTAATCATGGTTAAGTTTGTGAAGTAGTAATACATATGGAGCACATCATAATAGATTTAATAGTAAGGTCAAGTCTTTAATTTGTGATGCTATAATGGCAACACAAGCAGTCAAGTTCTTGGCATTCATAGGGTTATGTGAATGTTATGTCACTCTTAGTTTCAAGTTGTGAAAGGGTGACAAGGGAAAATGGTGGCTTTACATCATCACAAGGAAATAAAATGTTAGACCTATAACTGCAGTGATGGTGTGAATGTTCGATTTCATGTGAGTGTAGGGTCACAATAGTCAAAGGGGTGAAATGATAAAAGGATGTGACCTAGTGATATAACATAAAATGAGGTAGGTCAAGGTTTCACAATATTAGACAACTAATGAAAGAAACAAGTTGCAAAGCTACAAACAGAGGTAGTCAATAGTCAATATAATGATAGAATGTTGGAATTGTTCATATGTCTCCAGTAGCTCTTGTATAAACCTTTTCTCTTTCTTGGAAGTGGCTAAGGTAAGATTGGTTGTTTCAACATTTAATTCTACTACCTCTTCATTTGGAGTATCCTCTACCCTTTTGATAATCAAGTTCCCCATTAATTCAAAATCATTAATCTGATATTAACTAGCTTATTATACTTCTGTAAAGGTTCAGTATAGTTCTCTCATTCCATTGACCATGCGATTGAGGCTTTACTAACTATTTCACTTTGCTACAAGCTAAAAGGTAGTTGAGTGCTTAATTGATGTGACTAGGGAAAATTCACTACTTCGCTAGGTCATGCTATAAAATTTGGTTGTCTTTTGATAAGTTTCAACTATGTGATCAACTTGATTGCCAGGTCACACACTTAAAAGCTTTATGAGCTCAGATCAAAACTCCTAACTATTGGAGAGTCTATTTCATTTATCATCGATCATGTTAAGATCAATGATGGGTGTATCCCTACATTCTAAAGTTGCACAAGGTCTAAACAAAGTGGGGATGTGAGGTTGTGACACATTGACTTGGTGGGGTCAGCTATGTCATGAGTTTCCAGATGATGCTAAGTTGGATAATATGCCAAATGTTTTATTCTAATTCACCAAAGGTACAACATGTAAGAAAAGGTGGATGTTGAGTTGGATCAGTGGGCCTGATGTGTTTTAAGTGAACATAGTAATAGTTGGAATCACTTAGGATTGTTGATAAAATGATGATCAAAATAGTTGCTTCCCCAAAGTTTTAAAATGGTCAAACTTTAACCAAAATGGGGAAGTGACGCATTGACACATATCTAAATTCTAAAAAAAATGATGCAACCTTTTAAAGTTTTAAAAGGAATCGTCCGATTTGGCATAAATTGATAGTTAGGTTTCAATTTTTGTAGTGTGGCTTGAAATATGATTGTTACAACATTAATTCCAATTAATGCAAGTTCTTTTGAAGCTAATTACCATAAAAATTATGATTCCTCTCATTATTGAGTATCAATTAGAAAAGAATTTTAAAAGTGTAGAAATATTCAGAAGTTCAAATTGCATTTCCGGGTGAGTACTAAAAATCTTTGGTTAGTTGAGAATTTGCAGTTGTAATTGAGATAATATAGATAAACTGCCTCCATTAAGGGATTTTTCAAGAAAGGTAGATTACCAATTGAGAGTTGTGCATGATGATCTTCTAGAACAATTATCACAATCAACTAATGAGTCTTCTAAAGGAAAAGAACTAGTGCCTAAAAACCCTAGATTATTGGTTAGTGAAGGTTTCTATGACAAGGCCAATTGGTTAAGTGATGCCCAAATATATGTTGGGGGCTTTCAAAGAGAAAACTTGATACTCCTCTAAATAATGTATGGGAGTTTGACATTGGTAAGCTAGTTATCCCAGGTGTTTTCTTTGATAATGATTTATTGGCCATGATAACAAAGAGATATGACCTAATGTCAAGGATGGTCGAGAATTATAGTGGAGATAATCTCTTTAGGGTTTCACCAGAATTGATTAAGGAATTTTTTAGGTTAAATCCTAATCATATAGTATATGAGAAAATTGACATGGAGAATTTTCAAGAAATATATGATGCATAGAGCGTGTACCTAAGGAGAGGGCCATTGTAAGAACACTTTGTTAAAATAGGTCAATTACCATTGGTGATTGCTAATACCCCAAAGCCATTGTTAAAGAAATATTTCAATCCTAGGGCTCAAGCACTATATTTTTCTCTCTGAAAAATATTTGGAATGGATGAATAGGATCACATCCAAGGATCCATTATTTTTATCATTGCTTAGATATTGCAATATGCCATGAGCTCAATTTTTGATTTCACTACATAGTTAGCAAAAGAAATCTTTGATAGATTAATAGTCATAAATAAGGCTAAAGTTGCAAACAATTCTACTAGTACTCAATGTTGATGTACATATGTTTGTACAATGGGGTTACTTTTTTCTCCAAAAAAGATGAATTTGGAGTTGGAGAAGGATGGAGAGAAATTACCAGTCTAGCTATGGAGCAATTATATGACCTTGATGGTCATTGATGCTAGTTTCATCATATTTGATAGGTATTTTTCTTCCAAGCTAAGAATTATATTGATTAGAGATAACCCTATAATACCTCAATCCTTTGTAGAATTTATTAGACCAAAGGATCATGCCAAAGGACTAAAGTTGAACCATAATTATCAAGACATGATTCCATATTTAGTTTCTACTATGTTCAGAGTGTATGGTTTCCTAGGGAAACCACATGTGTTTCCATATCAAGTACCTTTTATAAAGTGGGGATTGCAAAATTCTTATGGAAAGTAGGAAGGTTAGAAGAAAATAAACTATTAAGCAAATCTAAAGGTACTTTCGTCCCTCAGATTAATATTTTCCACAATTTAATTTTTGTTAAGAAGGGTTAGAGGCAATTACAATTTTTTATAGACAAATACTAGATGGCCCAGTCCCATTCTCATTTTATAGATCCTGAAGGTTTCTATGGTTTTTTTAAGGAGAAAACAAGAGCTAAACCACATGAACATGTTGTTTATTTTCCTAAAGATATAATTAGAAATCAATTTTCACTACAAGAGCAAGAAGCTAGAAAAGAAAAATGGAAATTGTATAATAGGGTGTTTGAATTTGTTAATACCTTTGAGCCAAAGTATAACCCCCTTGCTAATAAGAAATATTGGGGTGCCAAAATAGATATGATTATAAACAATTTTTCTAGGTTTTTGCAAACCTTAAATGAAAATAAAGCAATTCTGACTCAAACTTATCCAGACAAGGCCATCGAGGTAGAAAATAGGTTGGCTAGTGGAGCAGTCATAAACCTAGGCTAATACATATTGTAGAAGAGAGCTAGTTATGTTGTGGTAAGATATATTTGGCCTATGCCTCTTTATAAGACACAACTATTAGAGAGTCCACCCACTACACCTGCTGCAAAGAAGCACAAGTTAGAACAGGGTTGCACTTTCAAGATTGAAAATTATTCTCCTTCATAGACCCATATCCAAATAGATGATGAAGACTCCTTAAGGGATAAATTGAGATATATGGGAGGTGAAAGGAATATTGGTATAACTACAATAGAGATAGAGGAAGGAACTCCTAAAGAACCTCCCATGCCATCATTAGCTCTTACTATAAGATATTTTCAAGGCAGATAAATTGAACCTATGGAGGAATAGGCATCTAAGAAGTTTTTGGATGATGAAAACTTTGAAAATTCTAGAGTATTTACTCAATTTTTGTTGAGGACCAATATTAGCAATTTTGAGACAAGGTGCAAGAAAATTAAAAAATTGAATAAGGAATCAAGGCTAGCCTCATAGAAAAGTTTAATTAAATAACCCTTAAGGAGGGAGGAAACTACTAAAGGACTCAAGGATCATGATACTTCCTGAATGGGACATTACTAATGCAATGATCTTTGATGCAATTAGAAAGGCAAAAGAGACCTAGTTCAAAACTAAGGTGGAAGTTTTGTAAGCCCATAAAGGGTTGAAATATAGTGATGACCATCAAGCCTTGGTCATATGGTATATTTAGAAGAGAGACAAGGCCAAAATTCAAGAGGTCTCAAATTCTAAGAACATAAGCAATCTCATGGTTTACAAGGTAGAAGAGGTAGATAGTGACAAAGTGGCTCGAACAACTAAAGAAATGGCTAATTTTGGAGTTGTGGTTATGACTAAAGAAAAGAATAAATTCCTGGAGTTAAATGATAATTTTGAAAAGGTCTTAGATGCCTATGATGAAAGAGGAAATAAGATCAACCAACTAGATACTATGATCTTGCACAAATAGATAAACAGTTTGGGAAAACAAAGGTAGGTACACAATCTAGTCATCTTAGGATTTCTTATCCTCCTCCTCCAATACCACCTATTAATACCATCCCAATCATAGAGATTCCCAATGCTCCTCAAGAGACAAAAATGTATACAAAAGTGGAGCTTGATGAGGAGAAGGAAAAAATATGGTCATTACATGTGGAATTGGGCATCAAGCATGAAGATAGAATCAAAGATATAATTTTGTATCTAGTGCATAGAGTTAGTTGGCCTTCATTTTATTTAGAATTTTCAAAATCAGTAAGAGATATAGAATGAGTTAATGAATAATGAGGTAACTTTAAGGCCAATTTTTGGAAAATATATTAGTAGGAATGATATCGTGACAACCCTTTGTTGTCTTGTGATTAATTTTTCTAATGAATGAGTTAAAAGAACTTATGACTAGGCTACTGCTCTCTTAGATTTTGATTGTAAGAAAATTTGTTGTAGAGAAAATCAAATAATTATTTCTTGAAATACATTAGCAAAAATTTTGATCTCTTTCCACATGTAATTAAAGGTATAGGCAAGATAAGAGAAAAGACATAATGGGATAAAGAATTGAATGAATTAATGAGCGTCAGGCTTAATACAATTGTAAATGATAAAATGTATATTTGGTTTGCCAGAACTATAGAGGAAGTGGTACAAGTACAGTTATTTTTTGATTCTCTTAAACAATTTTTTGAAGAAATAAGGACAATTGGAGGAAATGTCCTAAGAAAGGAACAAGAAATATTGAGTTTCAATTGGCTTGATGATACACTCTTTGACAAGTGGGTTACTGATTATGATCCAACATCAACATAATTATTGAAAGAGGCAATTGAAGGAGAAAATGTGGACAACTATGTTGCTACAGAAAAGGTGCAATTAATCAAAGTATTGGTGCAAAGAAAGAGATTAGATGAGGAATAAACAGTTGCAACTATGGACATGGAATTCAAATTGATGATATGGCAGGGGATCAACCAATTGTGATAAATATCTAGATCATTGAACCTAATACATCAAGTATAAGACAAGTGGTTCCATAGTTGGAAAAGCAATAGATGCAATAGATCCAATCACCAGATGCTGTGGATCAGTAAGTAGTTGCTAGAACAAAATTGGTCCCACCACAAGAAGATCAATGATAAAGACATTATTCTGTAAATTTGCAAGTTAGCACCAAATTTTTTCTTTTTGTGATAGCAATAACTTTTCTCCTTTTTTCTTTCTTTTTTTCTAAGGATAACTATCATTTTTCCTCTATGCCCATAGTTTGTTGCATCTCACACTATATAAGTGAGTTCCCAAGGTTAGAGGAGGGTCCAAAGTTTGTATAACTTTTAGTGTTTATGCTATTGTCTGTAGTCGATCTAATTTTCTTTGTATTAATTGTATGATGTATTCAATTTTGCAAGTCTAAAAATATTTAATAACAAGCCTATCATATCTGGAGTTATTATTGAGTTTAAACCAATAATGTATTGAAGTTTCAAAGAATATTAATACGAGAGAGTTCTAAATATCTGTGTCTCTATATTTGTATGCTTGTTACTTTGGAATTGAGTGAGAAAATTTCATGTAATTTAATGCATCTTAGATAAATTGTATGTGAATTTATTATTGCTTTTAATTCAAGGAATTAATTTCTTTCTTCCATACCTAGGCTTTCAAAGCATTTGAGAGGGATATCATTAGAATGGGGTTTATGGTTAGTAACCGATAATTATAATTGTAAGGAAATTATATAGGTCAAATATTTATTGGTGTAACTCTATACAACAAATGGATAAGGCACTAATCATAAGTTCTAATGCAAATTGATTTGATTGATTGGTTACACAAAGTACATATAAATCAAATTAATTTTACCTTTTTATAATGTAGAATCAAACTATTGGCCATCACTTCTTTGTAATAATATTTCTCTGAATTATAGATAGCTACTATTATCAAGGAATTATTATACATCTAAGAAGAATTGTGACCATTATTTGTTATAGGGGATAGATCCGAAGAGAAGAGTATGAATGAATGAACTATGAAAAAGAACATCAAAAAATATCCAGTCATTCTCATCCCTAAGGGGCACCTACCTCTGCCCTGCAAAGCCTAAAGTGTACCCTAAGTCCTTTTCATTTGCATGGAATGAAGATTTTGAAGTTGTGACAATGTGATTATCTCTTTTTTCTCCATCAACCCAATTCATTACTTAACTATTAGAGGGGTCACTAAGGTACGACATGGTCGTCTCAACAGTCAGCACAACTTCAAAACTCAAAAAGATAGCATCAAATTTCAAGTCATAAAGTTGTGACTAACCATACATCACATGGTTGCAGATCAAATTTTTCCTTAAGAATAACTCAAGGGGCCCATGATTTTCATAATCATCAGATCTTTTTAGATCAGTGGTTCTCATATTCACACTTTTTGAAGATGCACAAAGCTTAACCAATGTAGGAATACAAGCTTTTGGCATGTCTTAGTGGGTCAGGTGTATATGATGTCCTCATCACATTCTTAGAAAGGTTGAGAACAAGTTAGGACTTACAAAAATTAAGCAAGAAAACCTTAAAAATTAAGTGGGAAAACTCTCATGTATTCTTAAACATGTGAATAATGTAAATCCACTTAAAAATTCATTAGGGTAACAAAATTTTAGGGATTAAAAATGGATAACTAGATTTTTCACTATAATTTTGGAAAATTATAAAAATGTTAAAAACCTAGCCAACATCTTGAATATGGATGACCTATGAATGCACCTTGCATCCATATTTTCTTCCATGATGACCACTATACTTGCTATCAAATCTCCTTGAAATTAGCAACCTCTAAACTCATGACCATCAGTTTAATCTATACATATACATATACAAAAAAAAAATTCACATAACTAGCTAAATTTTGTATCTGAATAATGTAGGTAGCCATGACAAGATTTGTTGGATTCACAAATAGCAATCTTCCAAGCCTTGTAAAGAAAGTTACAATCCTTAATCCTATTGCTTATCTAGATCATTTCACTTCTTCCCTACCAAGAACTACAACAACCTTCAACCTTGATTAGGTACTTTATTGTAATTCTTTTTTAACTAGATTTCTATACTTTAATTCATATGTATACCAACTTTCTTTAATGCTCTCCTTTTTCACTGACAAGTATACTTGGCTCTATGAATCTACGAATATAATACATCAAAGCAAGTTGAAAAATCATCTACTAAATATCAATACAACTTTATGAATACAATACAATAAAAATTTATGAATATCAATAATACATTTTACATTCTCTCTATTACACTAATTTAATCATTCTTTAAATCACATTTTTCATTTTCCATTTATTTTTAGGGAATTAGTAGCTAGGGGTTTGAGGCTATGGATATGCAAATTCTGCCAGGAGTTCAAAAGATGTTGATCTTTAATTACTAGTGAGCATATAATGAGTTTTGATATATATTTATTTTTCTACATATATTGGCCAACATCTTTTGGTTAGAAGTTAAGCTTATGTGCACTACTTCATAGGTTGGGGAGCTAATAGGTGGGAGCCAAAGGGAGGAGCGATTGCAATGGGTTGTCTTTTTTCATTCTTTGTTAAAAAAAAATGTTTGAAAAATACTTTTTTTTTGCATAACTTGTCTTTTATGTATGGTTGTAGCATTACTAAAGACCCACCTTAAGTTAGAAATCATTGACATTATCTTAGTTTGGGATATAAACTACATTTACTTGGTTATTAGAAAAAGTTTTCATATTCAGTTTTCAAAGGAGTATCCCTTTGATAGATGTAGACTGGTTCATATTTAGTTTTTGAAGGAGTATCCCTTTAATAGATGTAGACTAGTTCATATTCAATTTTTGAAGGATTATCCCTTTGGTAGATGAAAATTGGTTTTGATCGATACATTCCACTAAAATGAGCTTTGCAGTCCATTTTGCACCATCACATGTGATCAAGCTTAACCAAGGGTCAAGATGGCAATGATGTAGAATGTATTATTCATAGTGTCACAAAGAGTAAAGTACAAACCCTAGTCAAGGCTATGTAGCTACATATTCATTGTTAGCACCATCATAGGGTTATTTGTTGAGTTAAGAACCTAACTCATGATGGTGTCATGGCAGTTAGTCTAGTGGTTATCGCCATTTCATAGCAATCAGTGGAAAGAAATAGCAAGAAGTCATGATGGAGTGATCAATGGTTGAAAGTTAGCTTCATAGATTCATAGGTCTACATAGTTATCTTTTCCTTTTCGCTATTTCGAAACTACTAGACATTTCATGTCTATGTCTAGTAGTTCTGAAGCAACAATTTTTTTTAAAACAAAACAAGTTGGTTGAAATTTCCACCAATTCATCAACCAACATTGGTAAAAATTTTGACTAACATTGATGAAAATTTCAACCAAAGATTTGTCGATATTTTTCCTAATGCATCGACCAACACTGGTAAAAATTTCAAACAATCTTGGTGGAAATTTTGACCAAAGAATTTTTGACATTTTGACCAATGCATCGACCAACACTGGTGGAACTTTTGACCAATCATGTTTGCAATTTTGACCAAACAATTGTCAACATTTCAACCAAACCATCGACCAACTTTGGTGGAACTTTCAACCAATCATGGTTGAAATTTTGACCATTACATGGAGAAGGAGGAACTAACAAAATAGTTCAATTCTAACCAAAGAAATCATTGACATTTCAACCAATATAGGTTTTCATCACAATTTCAATGATAAAATTACTGACCAATGAATTGGTCAAATATTAGACCAACACAAGTAAAAAATTTGACCAATATTCATTGAAAAATGAGTCAAATTTTACTAATGCCTAACTCTAACCCTTACCTCAACTATAATAATTACCCTAACCCTACCACTAACTCTAACCCTAAATCTAACTCTATCATAATTTTTCTCTAACCCTACTCCTAACCCTATCTCTAATCCTAATTCTAACCATAACTCTAACCCAAACCTTAACCTTGACTCAAAACCCAACCCTAACTCCTACCCTTCCCTTAAGCCTAAATAAAAATATACTCCATATATAGTGAATTCACATCTATCAATTTTCACTTATTACTTAATGTGAATAATTGTACCCTACCACTAACCTTAAATGTGACTCTAACAATAACCCTAGTGGTAACCCTATATATAACCCTAGATCTAATTATAAACTTAACCCTAATCCTATCCCTAATTCTAAACCTTTCTCTACCTCTATCTCTAACACTAACTGCAACCTTTAATCTAACCCTTACCCCAACCCTACACCTAACTCTAACCCTAAATATAACCCTACCATAATTGTAGTCAAGCCATGAGAGAAGAGATTGGGAAAATTTAGAAGAACAAAATTTGGTCACTTGTGCTCGAACCAAAGGACAAGAGTATTATTAGAACCAAGTGGGTGTATAGAAACAAGTTGGATGAGAATGAAGTCACAAGAAATAAAGCAAGATTATTTTGCAAGGGGTATGCCCAAGAAGAAGGAATAAAATATGGAGAAACATTTTCCATTGTTGCAAGATTGGAAGGGGTAAGAAATCTTCTTTCTTACTCTTCATACAAAGGTTTCAAATTTTATTAGAAGGATGTGAAATCTACATTTCTAAATGGTATACCAGAACAAGAGGTTCACATTAAACAACCTGAAGGATTTGTTGATGCAAACAACAAGAACATGGTATGTAAACTACACAAAGCTTTATATGGTTTAAAGGAAGCACCTAGAGCATGGTATGTGAGACTTCATAATTATCTTGTGAAGATTGGTTTTGAGAGAACTAATGATGATAGTAACCTATACTTGAAGACTGAAGGTGGTAAAGGTATTTTACTAGCTAAAATTTTTGTTGATGATGTGATATTTGAAGGAAAAAAATAAATTGTGCAAGACATTTATTGATGAAATGATGCAATAATTTGAGATGTCCATGTTTGGAGAGATTAAATTCTTTGTTGACCTACAAGTGTATCAAATGTATTATGGTATTTATATCACTCACTATAAGTATGTGAAGGAAATATTGGAAACTTTTGGTATGGAGGATTCAAAACATGTTAGCAAACCTATGGTCATAGGACATAAACGATCAAAGACTAATGATTTTGCTGAAGTAAACCAAACTTTTTACAAGTCTATGATTGGGAAATTGTAATATGTAGTTCATAACAAACCTATCATTACATTATCTATTGGGATCATTGAAAAAAAAATTACAAATCCTAAGGAGGATCATTTGATGGTTTTTAAGAGAATTATGAGATATCTGAAAGGAATAAAGGATTTTGGTTTATAGTATAAGAAAAATGGAGAATTTGAATTGAGGGCTTATGTTGATGTTGGTTGGGTTGGAAATGTGGAAGACACAAAAAGTACAAGTGGTGGAGCATTTTTCTTATAGAAGAGATTACTTACATGGACTAGTAAGAAAAAAAATTGCATATCACAATCTACTACTAAAGTTGAATGTTACTATTGCAGTAAATTGTACCAATATTGTATGGATCAAACAACTACTCAAAGGAATGAAGGAGGAAATTATTGAACCTATTATACTCTACTAATACAAGTGCAATAAACATATCTAAGAACCTTGTGATGCACACAAAGACTAAACATATAGCTATTAAGTATCATTACTTGAGAGAGTTGGTTCAAAACAAAGAAGTAAAGATGTTATATGTGAATACAAAAGAACAAATAATTAATATATTCAAAAAACCTTTACCTAAGGATTCTCATTAGTATCTAAGAGGTAAACTGGGGGTGATAACCCAATCCAAATTTGTTTAAGAAGCATGAGAAGTGCCCTGAATCAACTAAGTTGAGTGGCATATGTTACACATTGATGCAATTGATCTTACTTTAGGAATTTTCTAAAGTACTCAAGAGCTGAAACAAAATGATAAGTAACAAGTAAGGTGATAGAGGGACAACCTAAATTGTTAACATTTTCATTTTGAGATAACAAGTCTTTGGCTTTATTTTCAAAGAGGGAGATATAATCTTGAGGGAGATATAAGTACTAAAGGAGAAATAAGAAAAAAGAAAGAATAGATACCTAAATATCAAAAAGATGGAGAGTTACCTTAGAGGTAGTTATCAAAGAAAGTCAAAAAGTCAAAGGGAGATAGTAAGATAGAGATCAGTGAAACACTATGAGAGAGATATGAAAGAAAGAAGGAGATTGACAAAGATCTATTAGCCTACATAGAGGAAGGACATATACAGATAGAAAAAGAAAATTACTACAACTCTTTTTGATATTGTTGTTGGTATTGGTTTGCTATCAATGCCAAAGAGGGAGATTGTTGAAAAAAAAGATTGTTTGTTTGGAATATGGAACAATCATTATATTGTCAATTATTTGAAACCTACTACTTGTTGGTAAGACAATTTCATGTTTGGTCTTAATGATATCATTTGTTTGATTGATGAAGAGGATTTGATCAAATGTAATAACAACAGCACCCAGAGGAAAGGTTGAGTTATTTGTTATAGAAAAGAAGTAATAAGACCAAATGAGACATGTATAATATCTTATATTGTTTATCTACTTAAAGATGAAGTTGATGGATACACTAGCTAAGTCTAGAAGAACATAGAAAGATTATTCTATCTACTAAGCTTGACTGAGTGATTAGTTGGTGATGAGAAAATTTAGTTCAAGCCCAGTAGAAAATCAGTTAGTACTAAGAAAAGTGAAGTTCTAGTGTGTCCCGAGTGGGCTTAGTATGTGCCAAGTAAATTCTAGTTGGTGCTGAGTAATACTAAAAGATAGTATGTGCTAAGTGAAGTATTAGTGGATGTCGAGAAACATAATGTGTTTTGAGCATCAAAGGTTAGTTAATATCAAGTGACGACATTATGAGTTAGATCATGAATTCTCTAATCTGAGCCAAAAAAGCTTATTTCTTAGATTGCGTGAACCATGTGGAAGATAAGCTTGATAAGCTAGAGGCACAAAATTCAAGATAAATTATTTTGTGGTGAATTCAAAGAGGATTGAGAAGGAAGTTTCTAGAGGAAGAAAAATGAAAAAGAGGGAAGATTTAATGAATTTTACTTAACCCTATAATGGATGATTGTTACTAAGTAGAAAAATATCTAAATTCTCTTTATAAGGGGATAAAAGGTTTGAAGTAATAGTTGGCATGTGCAAGAACCAAAGGAAGGCATGGAGTCTAGGGTATTTCATCATATGGTGGCCAAACTATAGAGTCTGCAATTGGCATGCAAAGCAAGAAGGATGAAGATGATGAATGTTTGAAGGGTAAAGAAGCTATCAAAGATGAAGTGAATGAAGTCAAGCAAAATGGAGGACTAAATAAAGATATATAATCTATAGTGAGTTGTGATTTGTTATAATATCAAGCCTTACTATTACTTTCTAATAATTGTATTAGTTTAGGGTAAATCTTTTAGATTAAGGTTGACCTAATAGTCATTCGTAAATTCTTTAGTCAGGTGGTATTCTAATGGAATATTATAAAGTCCTCTAACAAGGCTTACTCCTAATAGTGTGATTGAAATCATTTAATCATGTCACATTTAATAGTGTGTATTGTAACCTTTAATAGGGTTTTCCTTTCACAGAGCATCACTTCAAAAGAGTGAGAATTAGTAGCATGTTATTGGAGGTTTTTCCCAAATTGGGTTTCAATGTAAAATTAATGTGTCATATGTATGAATGATTCTACTATGTTTCATGTTTACATTTTTTGCAAAGTGATTTTGACCTAGGACAGTAATGTACAAGTTTAAGTTTTGAATGATCTAATGGATGCATGCAAGATACATGTTAAGGAGACATATGTATGAGTTTTGTTAAGCATTGAAAAGTTTAAATGGGATATTTGGACCTTAGATAACTAATTCACTTCCCCTCTCAATTATTCTAAATTATTCCAACAATTGGTATAAAATAAGTAGTTGCTTGTGAGAGATAATTTGAAGGTACTATAAGATAAAGATAAAAATTCCTAAGAGAGAGGTACCCAAGCTAAATAAGGAGAACTTTCCTACATGAAAAAATTTGATGAAGCTATATCTAGGAGGACTTGGTGATCATGCATAAACTACCTTTATTGTTGAACATGTTGACCTTGCTCAAGCCCTCACTGCTTAGGTCCTAAAAAAGAAGAAAGAACATAATCAAACAATGTTAGAGATTGCATCTTCCTTAAGTTATTCTGAGTTTGATGACATCAAGGATTGTGACAATTCAAAAAATATGTGGGATACTCTTCACACCATTTATGGAGGAGACACAAATGTCCTCAGAGCCAAATATGAAAGTCTTAGAGGTAAGTTTGATGACATGAGAATCCAAGAAGGTGAGAACATTGTTCAATATTTCTCTAGAATAGAAGATATTGTTAATTCTATTAAAGGAGAAAATGGTAACATTGATGATGACACTATATTGAGAAAAGTATTGAGCACACTTCAAGCCATCTATGCTATTAGAGTTTCTACCATACAAAACTAAGATGTATACTTAGTACTAATTTGACTTTTGAAGGTTTGGTAGGTAGGCTTACTACCTTTGAACTCTCTAATTTTGATAACTTCAAATTTTAGGAAGTTGAATCTTCTTTCAAAGCTAAGTTGTCAATAAAAGAACCTAATGAAAAGGAAAAGACAAAGAGAAAGAGAAAACATGTTTTGTTTCTAGTGATAGTGATATAGACGAGGAGGATGTAGAATAGCTTGAAGTATTGCTAGCTAGGAGATTTCATAGAGGCAAAAGAAAATACAAAGGTAAGATTCCTATCACATGTTTCAATTGTAATGAATTTGGTCATATTGCTACAAGGTGTCCTAAAAAGAACAATAAAAGTGGAGATAAATTTAGAAGAAAAAGAGAAAAGAGAAATAAATATTACAAACACAAAGGAAAGAAATCCCGCTACATTGTTAAAGAGGAATCCAATGAAGGATATGATGATCATGAGGATGAAGTTGTCTATGTTGCAATGAAGGATGATTCTGATGAAGATGAGACAACTTAACTAGTATCTTATGTGAATAAGAGTGACAAATGGATTATTGATAGTGGTTTTTCCAATCACATGACTGGAGATAAAAGTAAGTTCAATTCCCTTGTGCATTATGATGATGAAAGTGTTAGACTTGGAAATGATGCACCATGTCTTATCAAAGGAAAAGGATTAATCAAATTGATAAATAAGATCATATGTGATCATGCTTATTATTTAGAAGGATTGAACTATCATTTGTTAAGTGTATCAAAAATAAATAGTGATGGATGTAAGGTCAAATTTTGAAATAGAAAAGAAAAGATCTATGATGCCAATGGACAGCTAATTGGTAATGGTGATCAAACTAGAGGTAATCTGTTCTACCTTTACATAAATGATGTTACTTGTCTAGTTGTACAATTTGATGATGTAAGGTTGTACCACAAAAGACTATGTGATGTTAATTTTCATAATTTGGCTAATATTAGTAAGATGAAGAGAGTCAGAGGTTTGCCAAAACTAAGAACCAGATAATGTAACATTTAAACAATGTCAGTTAGGCAAGATGGATAAATCAAATTTTAAAAAGAAGTTTCGCTCTTCAAAAGAAATTCTTGAATTAGTTCATATTGATTTATGTGGACCAATTAATGTGAAAATCTAACAAGGTGACAAGTACATTATCCTATTTTTTGATGATTATTCTAGGATGGTGACAATTATGTCTTTGAAGAAAAAATTTGATGCATTTCAAATATATAAGCGGTACTTGGCTAGAGTGGAAAATGAAATTGGCAATAGCTTGAAATATTTGAGATCTAAAAGAGGTGGAGAATTTACATAAAATGAGTTTGAGATGTTTTGTAATGATAGAGGAATTAAAAGACAAACTTATGAACCTAGAACCCCTCCACAAATTGGGATTGCTGAAAGGAAGAATAGATTTGTGATGGACTATGCTAGAACATTCATGATGGAGAAGAATGTTTCTTTTTAATATTAGAGAGAAGTTGTAAGTGCAAGTGTTTATACCCTAAGCTAAATACAAGTCAAGAAAGGTACAAATTCCACACCTTTTGAATTATGGTGTGGATACTCACCCAATTTAAAATGTTTTAAGGTATTTAGAATCAAGTGCTACAATCTTAAGGATAATAAGAATGAAAAAATTGATGCTAAAAGTGAAGAAGGTATATTCCTAGGCTATTTCACAAGAAGTAAAGCTTATAAGTGTTTAAATATTAACACTGATAAAGTTGTGGAAAGTACAAATGTGAAGTTTGATGAATATATAGAAGTATGTATGAAGTTGAATCTACAAAATAACCTGAAGATTACAAATATTTTGTGTATTTCTATGATGACATGATCAATGAGGAAGCTATGAACCAAGTTGCAAATCAACAGCAAAAAGTTTTAGTAGCTATCAAGTCACATATAATGAAAGTAAAACAACAAGAAGTTTGAGTGACTTCCAAGTCACATACAATGATTGTTGAGTTCCATTCAGTAACTAAGCTACATTTAGGAACTGAGTTGCAAATAGAAGCTAAGGTGCATTCTAATAATGAGATTAGTGCTCATGAAAGAAATTTTAAATTACTTGATGGAGAAGCACACAATGATTCTAAAGTTGAGAGACCCATAGAAGAAAACAAAGAAGAACCAAGATTGTTAAAGTATGTCAAGAGACATCACCTTGCTACACAAATTATTGGAGATAAAGAGGCCAAACCCATGACAAGAGACAAGGTAAGAAGTGATACATGTCTACTAAGTATGAATGAGCCTAAATTAATTAGGGATTCATTAGAAAATGAGAATTGGATTCAAGTCATGAGAGAAGAGATTGAGAAAATTTAGAAGAACAAAACCTGGTCACTTCTACCTAGACAAGAGGACAAGAATGTTATTGGAACCAATTCAGTCTATAGAAACAAGCTAGATGAGAATGGTAAAGTCACAAAAAATAAAGCAAGATTAGTTTGCAAGGGGTATGCTCAAGAAGAAGAATAGACTATGGAGAAACACTTTCCCTTATTTCAAGATTGGAAGGAGTAAGAACTCTTCTTTCTTACTTTGTATACAAAGGTTTCAAAGTTTATTAGATGGATGTGAAATGTGTATTTCTAAATGGTATAATAGAAGAAGAGGTTTACATTGAACAACTTGAAGGATTTATTGATGTAAAAAATAGGAACATAGTATGTAGGCTAGATAAAGCTTTGTATGGTTTAAAGAAAACACCTAGAGCATTGTATGAGAGACTTCATAACTATCTTGTGAAGATTCATTTTGAGAGAATTAATAACAATAGTAATCTATACTTGAATACTAAAGGTGGGAAAGTTATTTTACTAGCTAAAATGTTTGCTGACGATATCATTTTTGGAGGACAAAATACATTGTGAAAGACATTTGCTGATGAAATGATGCACAAGTTTGAGATGTCTGTGTTTGGAGAGATTAAATTCTTTATTGGCCTACAAGTGTATCAAATGTAGTATGGTATTTACATTACTCTGTCTAATTATGTAAAGGGAATTTTGAAAATTTTTGGTATGGAGGATTCAAAAACTATTAGCACACCTATTGTCATAGGATATAAACTATCAAAGACTAATGATTTTGCCAAAGTAAACCAAACTTTGTATAGGTTTATGATTGGAAAATTTCAATACGTAGTTCATAGTAGACCTAACATTGCATTAGATGTTAGGATTGTTTCAATATTTTCTTCAAATACTAAGGAGAATCATTTGATGGCTATTAAGAGAATTGTGAGATATCTGAAAGGAACAAAGGACTTTGGTCTATACTACAAGAAAAATGAAAATTTTTAATTGAGAGCCTATATAGATACTAATTGGGTGGGGAATGTGGATGATAGAAAAAATACACGTGGTGGAGTATTTTTTTTTGAGAAAGAGAATAGTTACATGGACTAGTAAGAAACAAAATTGTATATCACAATCTACTACTGAAGCTGAATATGTTGTTCTTATAGTGAATTGTACCAATATTGTATGGATCAAATAGCTACTCAAAGAAATGAAGTATGAAATTACTGAACCTATTATACTCTACTATGATAACAAAATTTCAATAAACATACGGGTATGTGTAGGATCATGGTGTACCAAACTATGGCCTTAAGTGGCAGTGAAAAACCAGCAAATTAGGGTTATGTCAACTTGACACATAATTTTAAAGTGGTTCTGGATTTTATATCAAAAAGTTATAAGAAAATAATCTGTAGGAAATTGAATCTAGTTTCTAAACTACAAGGCCTTATCTGGAGAAAAAATTATTTGATTGGTCAAAAGTTTGGATTTTAATGCAGTACTACAAACATTTCAGGGCAAAAATAAAAAGTAGGTGTATGTCTGACCACCTTAATCATAATCAAATGACAATATTTTTAAATATAATTTTAGATGTAAAAAGTAGACTCATGCCTAGATGTGACGCATATTTTTGGCAATTTTTATTCCAAATAAATAATTAATTATGAATTTTCTACTATACTATTTTCAGAATTAAAAAATCATGTGTCTGACCACCTTAACTAGTTCAAAAAAAATCAAAATTAAGTTTTTTTTTTTTTTCTTATACTAGTCAAAGCATAGAATGTGACGCATCTTTTGGATTTCACAAATCTTATATGATTTGAAAGTTATAGCTATTTTTCGACCAGTATGTCAATCAGGACTTTGTAGCTAACTCCATTAGAAAATAAGTAATAATTACTTACTGAACTCGTAATTTGACAAAACTTATATTTATGAAAAGCTAAGAACATTCTTAAGAAACCCTTTTCATTACATCAAATTTTGGTTTTAAAAAAGTCGTCAGCTACATGCTTGAAGTAAAAAACACATAAGAACATGCCAAAAACACATTTTCAGGATGTTTTAAAGATGACCATATAAGGTTGGTATTGAAAGATATAGTAGGAATTATAAAGGTATTAATTGTTTTCATTTAGTATCAAGATGGGTGGGAAAAAAGTGGGAATAGATTTTGAAATTCTTTGAGGCATTTCAGAACTACATATTTTTCAGATCACCACTTTTTGGCACACCATGATCCTGCACATACCCATACCTAAGAGCCCTATGATGCACAAAAAGACTAAACATGTAGCTATCAAGTCTCATTACTTGAGAGATTTGGTTCAAGACAAAGAAATAAAGATGGAATATGTAAATACCAAAGAACATATAGCTTATATATTCACAAAAGCTTTATCTAAGAATGCTTGTGACTATCTAAGAGGTAAATTAGGGGTGATACCCCTATCCAAAGATGTTTAGGAAGCATGAGAAGTGCCTTGCATCAACTGAATTGAATGACATATGTTACACATTGATGCAGTGGATCTTACTTTAGGAGCTACCTAAAGTAATCAAGAGTTATAATAAAAGAATAAGTCACAAGTAAGGTGATAGAAGGAGAACCTAAATTGTTAACATCTGCATGTTGAGATGACAAGTCTTTGGCATTGCTATCAAAGAGGGAGATATAGTCTTGAGGAATATATAAGTATTGTGAGAGAAATAAGAATTGAGAAAGATTAGATGTCTGAATATCAAAAAGAGGGAGAGTCACCTTAGAGGGAGTAGTCAAAGAAAGTCAAAGGGAGATAGTGAGATAGAGATCAATGAAACACTATGAGGGAGATATGAAAGAAAGGAGATTGAAAAAGATCTATTACCCTACACAAAGGAACGACACATACAAATAGAAAAATAAATTTAATACAAGTATTTTTGGTATTGGTTTTCCATCAATGCCAAAGAGGGAGATTTTTCAAAACAAGATTGTTTTTTTGGAATCTAGAACAATCATTATATTGTCAATGATGTCAAACCTGGTACTTGTTGGTAAGACAATTGCTTGTTTGGTCTGAATGCTATAATTTGTTTCATTGATAAGAAGATTTGATCAAATGTAATAACAAGAGAACCTAGAGGAAAGGTTGAGTTATTTGTTATAGAAAAGAAGCACCAAGACCAAGTGAGACATGGATAATATGTTGTATTATTTATCTACTTAAAGATAAAATTGATGGATACTCTAGCTAATTCTAGAATAACATAGAAATAAAATTTTGTCTATTAAGCTTGATTGAGTGATTAGTTGGTGACGAGAAAAGTTAGTTCAAGCCAAGAAAAAAATTAGTTAGTGCCAAGAAAAGTGAAGTTCTAATGTATGCCAAGTGAACTTGGTATGTGGTAAGTAAATTCTAGTTGGTGCCAAGTAATAGTAAAAGATAGTATTTGTTGAGTGAACTATTAGTGGATGTCAAGCAAAATAGTGTGTGTCAAGCATTAGTGGTTAGTTAATGTCAAGTGAAAACATTATGAGTTAGATCATGAATTTGCTAATTTGAGCTAAAAAAGTTGATTTCTTGGATTGTGTGAAGTGTGCGAAAGATAAGCTTAATGAAATAGAGGCACATAAGATTAATGATTTTGTGATGAATTCAAAGAGGATTGAGAAGGAATTTTCTAGAGAAAGCATAATGGAAATGAGGGAAGATTCAATGAATTTAACCTAACCCTAGGATTGAAGATTGTTATTGAGTGTCAAAAGATCAAAATTCTCTTTATAAGGTGAAACAAATATTGAAGCAATAGTTGGCATGTATGAGATCCCAATGAAGATGAGGAGTCTAGATTGTTGCTTTATATGGTGGCTGAACTATAGAGTTTGCAATTGGCATGCAAAGTAAGAAGACATAAGAGGATGAATTCTTAAAGGGTGGACATGCTATTAGAGCTGAAATGAATGAAGCAAAGAAGAATGGAGGACTAAACAAAGATTTGTAATCTGCAAGTGAGTTGTGATTTTTTATTAGATCATGTCGTATTGTTACTTTCTAATTATTATAAAGGTCTAGGATAAATACTTTGGATTAAGGTTGACCTAATAGTCACTTGTAAATCCTTTAACCAGGTGTAACTCTAATGAAATATTCTAAAGTTCTCTAAAAAGGCTCACTCTTCATAGGGTGATTGGGATCCTTTAACTAGGTCACATTTAAAAGTGTGTATTGTAACCTTTAATAAGGTTGGCCTTTCATAGGTAATCACTTCAAAAGAGTGAGAATTAGTAGCATGTTATTGGTGGTTTTTTCCAAATTGGGTTTCTACATAAAATCCTTATATCATATATGTGAATGATTTTATGTTTCATGTTTACATTTCTACAAAGTTATTTTGACCTAGGATAGTAACCTACAAGTTTAATTTTTGAATGATCTAATGGATGCATGCAATATACATGTTAAGGAGACATATGTATTCATCCAGTTTTGTTAAGCACTAAAAAGTTCAACTTGGACATTTGGACCTTGGATGACTAATTCACCCACCACCCTCAATTATTCTAAAGTATTCCAATGTACATTAATTCTATCCCTAAGGTTAACATTAACTGTAATGGTAACTCTAACCCTAACCATTTGTCTACATCTGAGTATAACATTTTATGTAACAATATCCTGAAAAATGAAATAAATAAAAACTTATGCAAATTAAACTCCATATATATAATTAAAAAATAAAATGTTAAAACATGATTTTGTAGTAACTTTGTACAACTACAGTTAAATTTTTTTTAACAATTTTATATTAACCTTATCAAGATAAAAAAATAAAAAGTTATGCTAACGGTAATCATTCTTGAGGTCCCTATTTTCATAAATCTGAACTAAGAAAAATAAGCTTGGGATTAAATAAAAATAGGTGCCTTCAAAATGATTACTATCAGTGTAATATATATAGGTATATATATGATAGTGTACGATGTTCCATTCTAGAACGATCTGGTTAAAAAGTCAAATGTTATAATTATTTCATTTTAAAACTTGTCATAGCTATCCAAATGGTCACATTGTTGGAAATAACAATGGGAAATTAAACTCTAAGGGTGGGTTTCAGGGGGGGCAGGGGGGGGGCGGTGGCGGGGGGTTGAATTAGTACTTCAAAAATTTTAATTATAAAAGATTCACCACACATCCATCTCATAATTTAGCATGTAAACTAAAATAGCTAACCACACATTGCATCCATTGCATAAAACACATGACACATTAAAATTGGTTACCTAGAAACCCTCCAAGGAGAAGGAAAAACTGGGATGGGGATGACACCCACAAATCTTCACTACTACAATTATAAAGTGTAGCCAATTATAGTTACGCAAAGTCTGATCATAAACTATGATCTATGCTATTAGGGGATGGCCCTATCAAAGACTACAAATACTATTAGGTCTCACCTTGTTAGAGGATTTACACTCATAATTAAGAACTTAGTTAAGAAATTAGAGCCTATTAAGAAAATAAAACCTATTAAGGCTACTCCATTAGGAGATTTTCTCTGTATCACCTGTTAAAATGATTTAGCACTATAATCCTTTGGTTAACACCTAACTACTAGATGTTAGATCTTCTCTTTACTAATAAATCCTTGATCCTTTTGATCAAATATGTCTCCTTTCTCCTTTTTCATCTATGCTCTATTCTCTCTAAATAATTCTACAATTCATATCACTATCATAATGTCCATAGTTACCATGAATGCTCTCTCTACATTTAGCATTCATCTCTCACACTCCATACAAAATCTTTAGGGTTTGTCTCCTTAAGTAAACATAGGTGGACCAGGGTTAGGTTAGAATTAATAGCTATGGTTGATTCATATTTCTACTTAGAATATCCCTTAATATGATTTCTTGCATGTACTATATAGGGATTCTCAATATGACTTGATCCTTATCTTCTACAATTGTAAAATAATGTAGATGTCAGCCCAGAAATGGTTTACATAGTAGTTTGTGTCATTAAAAGAAATTGTCTTTTATTATTTACTTAGCATCCAAAGACTCTTACATTTAGCCATCACTATGTTCTTAATGTTGTAACTCATCTTCTGAACAACTTGACACACATTTTTTAGTCAACACCTATATCACTCAGAACATACTAACTTGCTTGGCTCCTTTTGTTGGCTTGGCACCTAAGTGACTCAACATGCATAAACTACTTGGAACATACAAGTGCTTGGTGCTAACTTTTCATATTGCTCATCATGTATTGTTTGGCAACTAATGCTCTACATATTTTGATCACTCAACTCATAATAATTTCTTGGCATGCTCTGATCACTTAGCATGCACTATATTTTTGTTAGCTAATGACTCAAGTATTTTGTCACTGCCTTGTCAAAACCAAAATGAGATCAACAATCTTCCCCTTTGACATGAGTGTAAAAGATACTTTTTCATGCATATACAACCTTAATATGAGCATAACTTAGACAACATATATACTTGACTCATCTCTCATACTAAATTTCAAATTTTCAAAAGATTCCAAAATGGATGACCTTTCTGTCATACCTTATAACTCCATTACTCCCCCTAAGTAAATACTTCTTTTTTGTTTTGTTTTTTCTTTTGATACTCCCCCTAATTAGGTATGTCTTATGAACTTTATATCCCAAAACTTCAATTCCCCTCCATTATAAAATTTCACTATCCCCCCTTTTTTGACACTTATGTCATTTGGGTGGTACATTTAGAGTGTGTTTATCCAAAAATTATTTATGAATCTCGATTATAATCTTTAATGCTACATTTGAATTTTTGTTGGCTACCTCTATAATTGATACTTAATGTTTAGCTAGGTAGCAAGGTCAACTAAGTCATCATGAGTTGAAAGATGGAAATCTTTCTTCATTAATGCCTCGACATAGGCTAGTTCCTTATGCATCACTTAAATGTGTGAGGTCAACATGTATTAATACTTAACAAGGTAGACCTGATGTTTGTATCTAGTGATTGTAGCTTAGCAAGCCTACCTTGGGTTGACAATAAAGTCTGAAAATGAGACTGTATTTGACTAGTAGATAACTTCAAAGTAGTACCTATTAGTTGTAGATCTCCTTGAAATTGGCCAATAACCCTCTAAACTTCCTGTGTGAATAGATTAACATCACATATCTTGGTGTATAGAGAGAAAATATTCTCTAAAACCTTCTTCACACTCTCTACTTTGATTGCTAAGTCAACCTGTACAAGTGCAATTGCACTAGATATCTTCTCCAGTAGCTTTATGTGAAATTTTCTTTCAAACCATTCTAAAAATTTAACATTTGAATCCAAGTCTTCATCCTTTATTTTGTCAACAATATTGACAAGTTTCTCAATGATAGGTTCATCTTCATTCATTTTAGGAAGACCAAAATCATCATAGAATATGTCTTTTATCTCATGCAAAACTTGCTTTTTCTTGTGCTTCATTCTCATTATATCTTGCCTCTTTTTCCTTTGAAGAACCTCTTGTAGGATACTCCTCTCTTCAACAGTGATTGTTGTAAGATCAAACTTTGGTAAATCAATCACTTCATCTAGACTTACATCACTAAATTATGTATCATTTTCACTATTTGATGTACTAAGATTGGGCCTTGGTATCTAGAATGATGTAGCATTTGTGCTTAGCTTTTGAAGAGTTTGACTAGTAAGAGGAGATACAAAAACTAATAGTGTGATGAATGTTTGTATAGAAATTTGTTCTTATACTTAGTAGTCAAAGTTGACTCTTTGGTTTTTGTTAACCCCCTTTACTTCTTTGTAAACTTCACCTTGTACTTGTGGAATAGGTGTAGGACTTGTCTCCTGACCTGTGTTTACTTTAGCACCATCCTTCTCAATAGTTACAATTTTAGGAAAACCTGAACTATTTAGGCTAGGAAGTGATGTATCTAGCTTTTTTCCTCTGTCTCATTCATCTAAAACACTACAATGGGCATTAGAGATGGGGAATCAGTTGTATCAACTATTTGTGCCAAGTTTGAACTTTGGTATTATTGAAGATCCTTTGATTTGATCTCTTTTACTTCTATATATTGAGATAGAACCTTTGATGTTTCTTTTGGTTTCTCCCCTATAGATGCCAACTCTACCTTCTCATTTTCATCAGCTCTCACTAGTGTAGGATTTGTGCATAGTTTGTATGTTGTGGTGGATTCTGCCAATATCTTCAAGTCTTCCTTAGTCAAGGGATTCATATTCTATAATGATATAGTATGAACATCCTTGATGAGTATTGAGTCCTATTGACTCACTTGTCCTATGTGTGGTAGATTCACACTTGAAACTTGTACATCTATTACATCTTGGTACTCTTCTTTAGTTCTGGCCTCTTGTGTTGTCTCCATAATGTCATCCACATTACCATCTTTTTCCTAAACTTTAGACTCTTGTGCACCTTTTTCCTCATCACCTTTCTCTATCTCTTTCTTGGGCTCCCTTTTCTCTTCATTTGATGTCTTTCATGTGGGCTTAGTGGCTAGACCATAGATGTCTTTCCAAAGCAATGTACTTTGTGTCACCACTTCTTCTATTTGATTTCTTAAAATATTAAAATCCCTATATTTGGAGGGGAATTTCCCCTTGTATTTATTCTTGGTTTTAGCCATCATCTTCTTGTCTAAAGTAGGAATAACTTTAGCTAACTAAGCCTCCCTTATTTTCTTCTCAGTGGCCAAGCTGAATTGTCACTTTTTCTGAACTCTATCATATAGACTTTTGGTTAATGATTCAGCAATCTCTAGTAGAGTAGATTTTAAAGTAGCTATCATATCATAAATGGACTCTTAAACCTTATTTTTATCAATACTCCCTAGATTTTCAAAATCTAAATGTGTGAAACTAGATAAATCTACATTTCTAATGATATTTCCACACAATTTATCTATGTTAGAAGAGGGATTGTGGCTTACCACATTGAATTGGCTCAAGTCATCTGACTCTATCCTCTCCTTATCTAACTCATCCTTCTTTTTCTTCTTCTACAACCTTTTGTAGGTTTTCTTTTTAGGTTGGCTTAGTTATGTTGTAGTAAATTATCTTTTTCCCTTAGGCTTTTCAACTTCACTAGTCTATATAGTGGTTGCTCTTGTGCTCAACCTAGTAGTAGGTACTACAGGATTCTATTGTGGTGTCTTCATAGTCTTCTATATTTTCACCACTATTTTTTCTTTTTCCTTTCTCATCTTGGCCTTTGCTTGCTTAGGTTCTTCCTCAGCTTCTTCTCCCTTGGCACCTTTTGCATCTTCACCTTGATCTTCTCCTTGACCTTGAGTTAATGCCAATGGGGCTTGGCCTTGTTCCTCCTCTTCATCATCATCATTGTCATCTTTTTTTTCTCCCCCTTCACCAAATCTCTCTTTCATCTTTTTAACAAGTTTTTTCTTCTTTCTAAGAAGTGTAGATGTCTTCAAATCAATTGTAATTCTTGATTTGGCTTCCTCATAATTACCAAATGAGGTAACACTCTTGTCAATGTATTTTACTAATAAAGTTGTAATTGTTGTAGAGGCCTCATTAACATTGATCTCATATAGCAAGGGCCTTAGCCATCTGATCCTATGTATTGTTGCTTGCACTTATGTGTAGTTTGCATCCACTAGGAAAAAAACATCATTATAATGTTTCTCCACTAGTGACATAGGTATCCTCATCCTTAGTTTCATGGATTTCTTAAAACCCAAAAAATAACTAGTCATTATTGGCTCAAAGTTATCTCCAAGCTGCTCAATAAACTTTGCTATTTGATGTGTGATAGGTATGTTTGTCTTCGACACTACTTTATCAAATGTAAGAAAAGAGTTTTGCACATAAAAGAATATGCAAACCAATAGAGAAAAAAAATTTCATGATGCGCTCTTTGGTTTCCTAATGGCCTCTAAGTTTTCTGATAGTTGTTGTATTTGTAACTTGGCAAGATCATAGGTGTGGTCTTTGTTTACTATCTTATATCCCAAATCAATAGCCATACATGAAACACTATTCAGTCAGCTAGACTAAAAGAATTTTTGAGCAATCACTCTCACTACAAAATCAATTAGGGGATTTGAAATAGAATCAATAGACATCCCTCTTGTATTCCATACAACACTTGTATTTTTCTTAATCACTTCCTTTGCATCACTACACATACTCTTAGGTCTATCTAGAATAGGGTACCTTGATAATTAGTTAATTATCCTCTTATTGATCTTAGTTGGTCCATTCTCCAAGTAAATATAGTCATCATGTATTCAACTCAACACAATTTTGATCCATTTAGTCTTGAATACATTGGGAAAATCTAGGGCATGGGTTAGCCCTTTCTTCTCTATAATTTTGTACTCTTCCCTCAAGAATTCATTATCACATAGTTGACTGTATACATAACTTATCTCTATATCTCCTACTCCTCCAAATTTACATGTATAGAAACATATCACATATTGGATCATAAGAACTTTTGGTGGTATCATCGATAGCACACCAATCGAGTTTCCTTTATAAGAAATTCCAGGTATAGCTTAAAAAAGTGGTTGCCTAACATTGTTACTAATCAATTGAACATTGAAACTTCCTTTTCTTCTTTTCTAACACTTGCAAAAGAGCTAGCTTCCATTTTGACTACTTAAGGTTTATGAAAATTAAAATAGCATAACTCAACAATAGTTAAATACCTTACAAATCTATAGGATAATGTTAATTAGTAGTAATATTCATTTTGCAAATGCTAGAATCTCTTTTTACAATTTTCCTTCATTCTCTTCACACTCTCTTCAATCGTTGGTGAATGCAAAGGAGTCAAAAATTTACTATATAATCCTTCATATTCAGAAATAAATACTTAATGCTTACACAACTATAAGCTTGGATATCATAGGATTTCCCACTCACTTAGCTAACATATGATCTCTATTATGTTCAGCTAACATAGCAAGCTCAACCAATACTAACAAAACTCCATCACTTTGCAAAAACTAAAATTCTATTCATGCTCAGCAATAACTATGAAACTTTCCATGCTCAGTACTGTTGAGCTATCATTTTGCACCATGCTAAACAAAAAGAATCCTTTTGAACTCCTCTCTTGAAAAGCTAATCCAGGGATCAACTTTAAGGTTCTGGGCAATCTTGCAAAGTACTAAAATCCACTCAATTGAAGATACATGTTTTTTTTCATAGGGTTGCCTTTTCTAGTCCTAACAAATTTGGGTAAGATGTTTGATTTTACTATTTTCAGTAGTAACCAAAAAGAGATTTTTTTTTTGGTATTTTCTATTTTTTATGATGAATGCAAGCCTAATCAATGCAACTATATAAATTCCTAATTTAAACAAGGGTTAGAAAAGAAAATAACAAAGGTAAGGTAATGAGAGATGAAAGAAAATAACATGAAAGGGAAATTCCTAAAGGACATAAACCATGACAACAACACGTTTGCAAGTTAAATCATCAAAAAGATCAAGTAGGAAGCTAATGAAAATAAGAGCAATACTTCCTAAAATCCACCGATGCAATCATCAATGGGAAATTAGTAATAAAAAAAAGATGTTCTAGTTCTCATTGAATCACAAGGACATGAAAAGTGTGCTCATACGAGACAAGAAGCTATGTGGGAACAATAGGGTGATCTCTTCTCTAACTCAGTACATCAGAAAAATTCATCAACACGTGAAAAACACCAGAACTAAATGATCACATAATGAAATCAACACAACAAAACTATTGGCTCCATTATTATCTTAAACATGAGTTCACAAAAAATAACACACTCTGGTGAGAATAACTACACATAGAATGAAAGAACCAATAGCATATATTATTGCATCAAAATAATGACCCAAAATACAAATTACATTCCTAAAATTATAATAAATAATCTCCTAAATTTGTGTTGAGAGTGAGAGATCTCTGTATGCAAATATATGCTTCTAAACTAATTTAAAAAATCCATTTATGTACAAAATGACTCTATAAATGGTGCCAAGTACGACTCCACCCTTGTTTATATCAATTAACAGGTGCATGAGCCATTACATGTCTTAAAATAAAGAAGGAAGTAGTAGATAAGAAGAAGAAAGTTGTAAGAGGATTTGGGAATCACTAAAAGCTCTAAAAATAGAATCTTGGCCTTCTCTACATGTTTCTAGGAGCTAAACTACCATCAGAATGCATTTTTGGTGCATGGAAAACTCTTATTTTGGAGCTAGCAGTTAACTATCAGTACATGTATGACTTCTTCAAAAAAATTAGTGCACCCTTGGAGTGGTACACCTTGTGCACCTTTGCAATAATGTAACTTAGTGACAACTTAAAAAATCCAAAATTTTCCCAAGTGTCAAAATTGAAATTCTAGCTCTTAGGTTTTCTTCCCCTTTATACTAGAGCAATGTTTGCATGTTTGATCTTGAATTTCTCTATAATTTTTGTCACTTGGGAAGCTTATGGTAAATCTAATGCCTCATACTTATGCCTAATTTTTTGCAAATAATTACTAATATCCGTCCAAGTTTCTATGAAATCGTCAAGTTTTCTATCGAGTTTCAACAATACCTCTTCAATTTTGAATACTTTCCTAATATATTCATCGGATGAAGCATCCTCCAAAGTTCTTCAAAAAATTTCAACCACTTCTTGCACTAACTTGACCTTCATCATTGACTCATCCCAAAAATCTCTAGATAAATAACATCATAATAGCTAGCTCCATCCAAAATTTTCTCTTGAGACTAGTCTTTCAACTTCTAATATATCTTCATGAATTTCTTCCATGACCTTGTTTCTGCTAGCTATCTTTTCAATCTAGTCCTAAAGTTTGTGAATCTCATTAATTTTATACACTTCCATGAGTATACGATACCTTTGACCTTTTATTGTTTCAAGTTCTTGGAGGTCTTTTCCCCAAGTACATGCCTCATCCATAAGCCCAAGATCTTGGTCTACTATAGATACCAGTTTCTCCACATTAGACTAAACATTATGCAATAGGTTCAAATTAGCCTGTATTATTTCTATATCTTTCTACTTAAAATTTTCATTCCATTTCTAACAAGCTCCCAAAAATAAATCATCTTGGACACCCCCCTTATCTCTCCTTTCCAATGCTACAATGAGAGTAAATTTTGGGTGATCTTGGTCCAAAGGGCCTACAATTCGATGTAGTTAGCCTCTTAGAAGATCATTCTCTTTTCATAGCTTGATCAACTTATTCTTATTTATATCTAAATTCTTGAATACCTCCTTGACACCTCTAGTGATCATTGCTTTAGTTGTTTCTACTATGGGCTTTCCTAATAGGACTTCTTTAATCTAGTAGTCCTTACAAGTCAAATCTTAGGTTTTAGCATGTGGAGGAGGTATCACTATATGAGAAAGTAGGTCTTGATCTTTATTCTTCATTATGAAGGTCAATTTTTGCGCACTACCACTAGGTGGCTTAGGCCTTTGGATGGCTTCTACTAGTGCATCCATTCTCTTGCCTTCATTCAGATTTAGATGTCACTTTTATTGGATCATAACTTCTCTCTTCAACCAAAATGGTGTAGTGCCCATAGGAGACAAATATTTGGTTGAAGATGAGGTTTTCCCTGCAAGTCCTTTTCCCTTATCTTTCCTTTCTAGAGTCTTCTCCTTCAGAGAGAGATCTACATTTGGTGTCCCTATATCTATTGTATCCAAAGTTCTCACATCTATATCTTGAGAAGTTTGCTAATATTCTTCAAGTATCTATCCCTCCTTGGATACTTCATTAGATGTCCTTAATTTAGGCTCTTTTTTATGCATTTCTCACTCTCCTTTAGTAATAGGATAGAGAGCAGTGGCTAACCATTTATCCAAAAATGACAAGTCTTGATATGGTGAAGGTGAGGTACCCACAAATCCTTTTGGAAGAGGTGGAATTTGGTTCCAATCCTCTCCCAAAGTTTGATTTTTGGGTATATCTCGTATCTAATCACACACCAATATAGTCCCTACTAACATAAAATTGAAATCAAATATATTGAAAACATTTTTTCCTTTCCCCTCTTGCCCATCCATCCACTATTGCTTCTCATCCTCTGAAGTTGTGACCTCAATAGATTATCTTGGAATTCATGGCAACATGATGGTGCAACTTCTTCTTTTCTCTTCTTGGCCAAGTGTGTTCTTTGATTCAGTAGGAAATTTTCTTCTTAATCTTCTTCATTTGCCTCATGGATGGTTTCCAAGACCAAAGGAATAGGTATCATATTTCTTTGTATCTTATGCCTCGTAGCCGTTCTAATTGTAGGTTAATCCTAGCTTTCTTAGTAGTTGAGGGAGAAGATTATTCTACTTGTGTAGGTAGTGATACCTCATATGTTTCTTTCTCTAGTTGTTTTTCTTGTTCATGTTCCTTTTCTGGTGGGGGCACTTGTGTAGTATCTTGAGCTTGAGCAACTTTTTCATTTTGAGAATTTGTGGTCTCAGGTGCTTGTGTTGCCTCTTGGGCTTGCGGTTATTTAGATTTGGGCTCATCTTTCTTGGGAGAATCTCTTTCCCTCTTGTTCTTCCCTTTATCCACCCTAAAGTAACCAACTTTCTTGTCATGTTTGTATACTATTTTTGGCCTTACTAGAGACTATGCAGGGAAAGTTGATATTATTACTTTTGCACCTTTACCCTTAACTAGGTGCGTTGTGGACTAAAAAAGCACTACCTGAGGTATTGGATCCATCTTGAAGGGCTTCTTGATCCATTCTCTTTCCAATTGCATGATGTGTCTTTCCCTATGACTTATATCTACATTCTCTTCCTTGTCAATCTTGACATTCATGATTAGCCTATCAAATATCTTGTCATGATTATGAAAGGGATCTAAAAAATCTTGAGTGTCTTGTTGGACAAATTTTTATGGGATCTTTATCTTTAGACTGCTCCCTACCAAATAGAGACTCATCCTATAATAATCCCTTACTTTGATATCATAGTCATCTATTGCAATCATCTAATGGTCCTCAATGGCATCTTTGTGCACGAATTGTTTTCCTACCAAATGTTGAACTTTACCAATATTGTCAAAATATGGATGAGGGGAATTGTAGTCCTCCAAGGGATATTGATCTCATTCTACATCAAAGGTCATGATATCTTATTTCTAGTTCACTTTAAATGGACATATAGTTACGGGCCATACACATGTCTTCATATGTTGTTTCCTCACTCTGCCATATGTAGGTGTGAGTTGTCTTGCAATCTCCAACAAGATGAGCCTAACTGATGAATATATTGAGAGTTTCTTCAAATTTATAGTTGTACCTACTACCATAAGGTAGGTGAATGTATTTAACTAGATGTAGTAACCTATTTTTGTAATCTTTATTATTGACATCCTCTTGGCATAATCACCCTCTATGAACTGGATGATTGCAAAAATGAAGGCATCATTCAATATTTTGCATTCTTTGCACTAATCTAGAGCTTCTTCTTCACCAGCTAGGGGTATACCACTTAAGGTTAGGCATTAGCATCTTGCATGCTTCCCCTTTTGAAAAATCCTTGGTAATCAATTGTCCTAACTGCTAGTAGATATACCAAGTATGATGTCATATAAAAATTGGGGTTGGCCTTGACTCCTACCAGCTACTCATTTAAATTTTCATTTAGTATTGTGGCACAAACAATTGGCATTTTAGCTATTTTTATGGTCCTAATGAAATGTACCATCCAATGTTAAGATGCCCTACTACCAATAGACCCATGAACCTACTTAGAAGCACAATGGAGTATCTAATAGACTCAAATAGGGAGCTTCAAACAATGGGTACTATAGCATAAAGAAAGGATATAACATTATAATCAACTCTCAAAGATGGGAAAAGATCACTACACCTATTAAACTATGTTGGGATCAAGCTTTCTTGCCAAAGGTAGTTATCCTTTTATGGATGGCTTCACAAAAAAAATCCTAATAGATGATACATTTTGAAAGATGGGTTTTGTAGGCCCTTTGAGATGTAGCTTATGCAAAGAAAATGAGGAAACAATTGACCACCTTTTTTTCAATGCCCCTATGTGAAAGAATGTTGGTATTAGCTTCATCAAAAGTTAAATTGGACTTCTCTTATAGTTGGGGACCTAGGTAGTCATCTAAATGGATGGTCGAACAATAATAACTCCAAGATTTATAATAAATTATGGAACATATCTCCATCAATTCTAATGTGGGATATTTGGAAAGAAAGGAATAGGTAGATAATAGAAGTCATGAATAATCATCAAAGAAGAAGGAATATTTAATGAATGGGATACCTCAATGAAAAAGAATTGGGTCAACCTTATCAATCCCCCATTAGTCTATAAGAAAAGCCAAAAAGAAAGAGAAGTGTGTGGATGGGAACCCACCATTTGGGTATATGAAATTAAACTTTGATGGAGCATTTAGAGGTAACCTGGGTATGGTAGACATAGGATGCATTATACATTTTGATTTTAGAAATTGGATCATTGAGAGAGCCAAACCATTAAGAATTGCAACCAATAATATGACATAACTAGAAGCTTTATAGGAAGGACTGAAGATGAGCATTCAATTTTGAATAAGGAGACTAATCATAGAAGGAGATTCATAGATTATTCTAAATGATCTAAGAAATAGAAAAAATCCTAATTGGATTAAGATCTCAAAGCTAGAGAATGTTCTTAGTATCATTGATCAATTTGAAGAAACTAGAATACTGCACATTTATTGGGAAGGTAACATAGAAGAAAATGTTCTAGCAAACAAAAGTGTAGAAGGAGAGCACTTCATTACTCAAGCTTCAGATAATCATATTTGACATTTCCTAGAATTAATATTTCAATTATATTTAAAATTTTACACAATAGTTGATAGTTGATTCATGTTGTGCTAATCAGTTGGCTCAAATTTTTTTTTGGTTAGGTTGACTTATACTACAGTGATCAATGACTCATGTTTTCACAAGCTATTTTCCCATCTTTCCAATTATCTGAGATGTTGACATGTGTTGCCAATTCAACATTTCTTCATACTCCAGTGTCTCAACAAGGCTCTGAAGCCTAAAATTACATGAGATGCTGCCACAAGTCGCCATCTTGATGCTTCCTCACGCTGCATTATTTCTTCAACACTCTAAGGCCTAAAATTGTTTCATGCTTCCACACATCACCTTTCTAGCATTTCCTCATTCTGTAGTGCTTCCACAAGGCTCTAAGACCTAGAAATGTGCCATGTTGCTAGGGTCCCCATCTTTCATGCTATATGCTTCTTTTATTGGAAGGATTCTTTTCGTGACATCTCAATCGTCCACTAGAAATAAATCTCTTCTATGTCCCATGAGATGCTGCCACATGTTTCCATTCTAATGTTTCTTCATACACTAGTATCTCCATAAGACTCTGAAGCCTAGAATTGTGTGAGATGTTGCCACACATCTCCATCCTGACGCCTTCTCACACTACATTGTTTCTTCAATGCTCTGGAGCCCAAAATTATGTCATGCTGCCACACATCTTTCTAAGGTTTCCTCACTCCATAGTGCTTCCACAAAGCTTTGAGACCTAGAATTGTGTCACATGGTGGGGCTCCCCACCCTTTGTGCTATCAGTTAGCATCCTTCATCAGGAGGAGTCTCCTTATGACATCTCAATCATTTGCAATAAATAA